>PVHY01003521.1:0-29760 GCA_004024945.1 Uropsilus gracilis | reverse complement strand
TAGATAGACAGACAGATAGATAGATAAAATAAAAAATTGGTTCCTAAATACAATTTAAAAAAAAATGAAAAAAATGTTTAAATGTAACAAGGCCATTGCAAAGATTGTGTGAACTAACCCAAACACAACTACTAAAATATATCTAGTAGTTATATAAATTATTATATTAACAGAAATTTACCAGTGAATGTATTTTAACATATACTGATGGCCTTGATATCTGAATTGAGTCCAGAAACATAAACAGATCCACACCTAAATAAAATTTAATGAACCTTAAGGTGTTAACTAAATTTAAATGAAGTCTGTGTATATATATATATACATATATATGTATATACATATATTTTTTAATGACAACTTAAACATGACACTTTTAAAGAAAAACAACCTTTGTGAAATTAAATAAGTAGAAACACACATGGACAAAATATTAATGAAAAATGCAAGATTTTTTTTTTTTTTAGGGCTGTATGCAGGAAAAACCAGTCATGAACTTTCACATCTCCTTCCCCGTTGGAGTCACACTCAGAAAGAATTAACCTGTGGTAGCAGTCATTTCTGACAACCCTTACTTCCCATAAAAGAGCTTAACCAAATCTTGGTGTTCAGAGATTTGTTAGAGGTCGTTCATTGCAAAGAGAAGCCACATAAATGAGCCTAGATTTCTAGTCTCCAACTTCTCCACCCCAAAGTTCAGCAGGATTACAGGTTAAACCAAAGCTTCCTCTTCACAAAAAAAAAAAAAAAAAAAAAAGCATTCACTGTAATGGTCCAAGCTCCACAGATAATAGTCTTCTGGCATGTTTATTCCAAAGGTCATCTCTCAAGAGGCAATCAAATGCTAGCCCCGAAGCTTTTTAGAAGATGGTGTTTGGGATGCATGGACTGACTCTGCTACCACTGCTAGAAATTATATAAACATCTTGGTGGTAGTGATTGTTATTTATTCTTTTAAGTGGGTGAGAGAGGCAAGTTTATTTAAGAAAATTAAAATGGAAGATCAGAAATAAAAAAAAAATAGAAAATAAGGATGTCTTGGGGTAGCCAGACCTAGAGATGGGGTAAAAAAGTTGTATCAATGAGGTAACATTGGGTATAGTCTTCTTTCATAACTTTTTTTAGGTTTTTTTATCAATTTTTATTGATTGCACACACACACATATACATATATAATGCATCATTGTCTACCCCAAGGTTCTCCCATCACCTTATCTTTAAACATTCATACACTTAATCTCTGTGCTCTCCCCTTCCCTTTCCCCCAATTTTACCCTCCTCCCCCTCTCTTGCTCTATGCTTCAGTTTTGTTGGCAGTTTTAAGTTTCTCTTGTCTGTTTATTTGTTTTTTCCCCTATATTGTAATTTTACTTTTCAGTTTTCCAGGACAATAAATGGTATTAACTGTTCTTTAGAACTTTAACCAGCTGATCCCTTTCATTTATACCCATTTTCCACTAGGGTCGTCTCACATACAGTCCGTGACACCATGTATGCAGCTGTTGATGTATATAATATTTTGTCCACCTTTCCAGCCACAGAAAGAAATACAAGCACTAGCAAATCTTTTTTTTTTTTTTTTTACTTGACAGGGAAAACAAAGAATTCCCAGCATGTAGTCTTTCAATGTACAGATATCAAATTCTAGGAGGAAAAATAGACTGCATCTCAATATTCCATGGAATTATTCGTCATATTCAAGCCTGTCTATCATGTGAACACTTGGAAATCATAGAGACCAAATGTTGTCTTTTATGGGTTCTGTCATGTAATGTATTCTGGAATATCGCCCCTAAGTGGAAACACTTTTTTTTCTACCACATTTCCATCGGCAACCACCTTGGAGTAAGTGAAATTCTGATCCACACAGTTATCCTCTTAAAAGCTGACAACTTTGTGTAAGATGCACAGCAAGGGAGTGTGTACTCTTCAGACTGTGAAGCAGGAATGTCTCTACCTTAGTCCTTTTTATACAGTACACCCAGAGCTAAGTCTGGCATAGCAAAATGACACATATATTAGCAAAAGCCTTTTGAAATTTTAAATAGATTAAATGTTTACTTCCTAAAATTTACCTCAATATTTTGTTAAATCAGCTTTTTCTTCTTCCCAGGGTCTGATAGAGATACACTACCTGGCCATGGGATATCAGGTTATGAAGTGTCCTAAGTTCTCTTTCATGGACATGGAGCTATAAGAGTGCTGTTTGCCATTTGTAAACCAGAAAGATCATTGCAACAGGCCCTCATTGTGTGTCCCAATAAATAAAGTTTCTTTTGTTAATAAAGTTATCTTTCTTTTGTTAATAAAGTTATCTCATGGTTCATACTTCCATCTAACCACTGGCTGTGGCTGGGCAAATCTCTCCTCATAAATTCATTTCTTGTACCTTACATAAGAGTTCTTCAGAAATAAAGTAAGGCATTCTACAGATCATATATGGTCTATTATGTATCTGGAACTGGGACACAAAAAACTCCCAAGTCCAAGTAATTTTCACAAGACTTTCATTTACTCACCCAAATGTGTGTTAGGGACCTCTCTATTACTAGTTAAAAGAGTTGAAATAATGAAACACAAAACACTGACCCTCATTGATTGCTGATTGTATGTGCTGCAGTTGTTATAATGCATTGCTGTGGCAATTTCTCCCAGTTCAGGAAATTCCAGCTATGAAAATGAAAGAATACTGGAGAACATAATCAATAAAAAGTTTCCAGAAATGACTTTACAGTGTTCTATAGGAGAGATCTATTTTTTTGTTCAGCCAAGTGAGCAGAATCTGTAGGAATACAATTAGCAATGTGAGGAAAATTTGTGCATGGGTCTGTCCGATATGAATGTACTTCCATGTATGTTCAATACATGGAACATTCATAGAAAAGTAGGGAAAACAATTAAACAGACAATAAAAATTAAAAATTAATTTTTAGTGAAATTGAAGCATAGAGCATGAGAGGGGAGGCAGTGGAAAACTAGTGAGCAGGAGGGGCACAAAAGATGAAGATGATGGTTCATGGGTATAAGATGGTGGGAGAACCCTGGGGTAGATAACAATGTAAATAAAATAAATAATATAGTAAATAAATTAAATAAAATAAATATTTCCAATCTAGTGTTGTATAGGAAAACAAAATTAAAAACTGTATTTGTAAGTTTAAAAGTAAATAATAATAACTACAAATAGAATATTTTGTGTAAAAGTATGAATAGGTGGTGGGAACAGAATATATGTTTGTATTTGGTCACATATGCTAAAGAAAATCTGGAGTGTTATATAGATATTAACGACAGTGGTAACCTGGATCAAGAATATAACAGTGTCAATTAAAGATAGTGGTGGATAAAATATTTTTGCATGTGTATATGCAGACATGCAGTTTAAAATGTATAAACCTCATGCATGTATTGTATATTTTCAAAATAAGATTAAAAGGTTGGAAAAAACTAAAAAAGAAAATCATCTTCCCCACTCTGTAACTCTTGTTTCAGCAACTATAATATGAAGGAAAACAACATTCCCTCTATATGAAGGAAAACAACACTCCCTCTTTTTTTTTGTAAAAAATTGGCATAATATAACCATCTTTAAATAGAATCTGGCAGCCATTTTGAAGAAATATTAGCTATACATATTGGACAAAAGCATTGATGTTCCAAGAACTCAACAGGAATGAGCATATCCTACTTGAAAGGACTGATAGGGAACTTTTACCTAGTTTGACTTAGTGAAACCCTACCTGACTTTTTCACTTTGTGGTACCTTCATCACTATATTCAAACAAACAAACAAAACATCATTTGTCACTCCTGTGGATATATTCTACACTTTCAGCTAAATATGTGTACTCTGGTTATAAATCTTTGACCCCAATAGATGCACTTTGCCTTTTTATTGGTCTGATGAAGTTTAGGGTAAAAGTTCACATGAATGATGCATTTGAAATGGTAGCAAAGAATTCCATCATGACTTTTTAGTGCCAGGAATGATGTTGAGGATGCAGATTTTTCCTCTTCCATTTCCTTAGAATATAAGTCTTAAGTCCAACCAGCATATGTGGCTAATTCCATTGCTGACCTTAGAGACTTGTGAAAATAAAACAAAATAAGATCATTTATAACATGCTGTTTCGTGAGCAGCTGTCGGTATAGTTTATGAAGCAAACTTCATATACTTCATAAAGGAAGATCCTTACTCTTGCTTTATTTCCTTTGTTTCTTAACAGACTTCTCAAACAGTTCTCCAAGTTGCCTATCATTTATATGAGTTATTAAGTTTTTTCAGCTAATTTATTTTTCTGCTTCAAATGAGCAAATTTGTTTTGCTGTTGACATGACAATATCCGTGTGAAACAAGTTTGCCCCTTGGAAGGATAATTTTTGTGCTGTAAAACACACAATCTTTATCAAAAGTGGAATTTTACAATTTAAAGGTTTTTTTTAATTATTTTAACTACAATCAAAATTTGGAACAGCACTTTAAAAAGAGATCTAGGATTTTGTGCTTTTTTTTTTTTTGCCAATAATATAAGTGTATTAAATGGAAAAGGAAAAAAAGAAAGACATCTTTTAATAATAGAAATTATTTTCAACTGTATTATTCCAACACTTAATTCTTCACATACACATTGCTATTTTGATGGAAAAAAAGATGACTTTTCCCTTAATACACTGACATTTCGTCTGTATAAGATGACCTTATAATAACATCAAAATTGATATCAATTTTCTAACCAGATATAGAAAAGAGAGGAGTTATTTACAATTAAGTCTGATATCCTCTGTTTTCCATCTTCCACCTGAAGTGTCTTACAATATAGACACTTTGTCCAAGAAAGATACAATCTAAAATGGCAATTTAAAATAGTAGAAATACTTCTGAAAATATTGCTGCAACTGCTAAAGAAAGTTAAAATAATTGAGTACAATCAGCTGAACATTGATTATTCTAGTCCACACCAAATTCATTTGTCATCAGTAATTTCCATTTAAAAGCTAATAAAAATAAAATTTTAAAAATTACTTAAAATTATTTTTAATTAATTAAAGTTTAGTTGAATGCAAAATCAGTGTCTCACCATTATGAAATGACCTAACAAACCCAGTTTTCCAGCTCTTAACTCATTCATATCTTATCATTCAAAACTCTTTCTTTTTAGTCACTCGATATTTGAGGGAAGAAAAAATATATAGTGCCCAGGATTCATCTCAAGAATTTTGAGATAATACATTAGATTTTTCACATATAACTAAATGGTTTAATATGAATTTCATTATCTGATAGAAATACTATACAGGAAAATCATCTTTATTGGTGAAAAAAGAAAGGGTTGTTCTTGATATCTTTAAATCAAAGTTATCCCAGTGATGGACACATAAGCTACTTTATAACTAGCTTCATTAGAGTCAATTAAGTTACATTTCTTTGTCTTACTCATTTACAATACATCATTCAAGACACACCACTCGAAAGAAGGTAATTGCCAATCTCAGGTCCTCCCGGGGCTGGAGACTATCTTGGGATAATGTCTCACTGGACATAGACAAGAAGATAAATAGTCATTCCTTGTAAGACCTAATTGTAAAATCTGGAGAGAATGCTGTTGGCCTCTCCTACAAAATAATCTTAGCAAAATTTAAGTTCTAGATGGTGCTAAGTAAGGTAAGTGACCATTCTCTAAACATTCAGCAAATGTCCATGGAACAAAGATAAGGTTACCTTAGGTAAATTGTATCCTCACTAACTCTCTGTGGGGTTCTTTCTCTGCCAATGTATGTGGCCTAGAGAAGTGGGTGGTGAGGAATGCTACTGTTTTGGAATTTGGGGAAATTCATGGTCTAATTTATTAATCTAAATTAAGAAAGTTATTCAAACAAACAAAAAATCCAAGCTCTGGTTCTATAAGCCCATATACAAATCCACGTACAATATCACCAGTTGTGTTCCAATAATCATCAGTTCCAGGGTGTTATGATCTTGAAAAAGAAACTGAATAATTAAGTTGTCATATTGGTATTAATGCTAATAATATGTAATAATGGATACATTGAGAATATGATACACTGTAAATGGTATGTAAGTTAGACAGTTTAACCTTGGTTTCAGCCATCTACTGTCCAGTATATTACAATACTAATTGAGCAAAAGAAAATCTTTGGAGTACAGAGACACTCAGTACTCCTAGAACATTATTATTACATTCAAGGTTAAACTGAATTTCCTTAGGTCTGAATGCCCTCTGCATGCTCTCAAAAGGGAACAATGCATTTCAAAAGGAGCAAGAACAGGACAAATGATTTGCTCTAATTTTTCTACTGAAAGTGGAAATTAAAAAAAAATAATAAAACAGCTTTTAGAAACTACAACTTTGGCACATGAGATTTTCCTGAGAATTGGGGAGTTGGAAGTATTTTAGATCATTCTCATCTCAGTTCAAATATTGAAATCTTTCAAGATAAATGAAATGGGTTTGGGAAACTCTTTCTCTCAAGAGTTCACTACAGACCCCCCTCAGGCAATTAGACATTTCATGGGACTCAAAGAAAGAAAAGTCAAACTTCAATTTAATAACCTGTTTGTGGGTGTAAGATAGACAGTCTTTGATTATTTTAATTGACTTGACATTTTTTGAATGATCTTGTGTGAAGGTGATTTAATCACCCAATCTGAAAAATAAACACTTAATGTTTCTAGATCCCCCTATTAGATATTGCCATACCCTGGAGACAAGAAAAAGACTTAAAATGAGAAGGCAGAAAGCACAATCATAGAACTCATGTAAAATATCCACTGCTGCCAGATAATGTGACTACATAGAACACACATATGCACACATACACAAACACATAGACAATGACTTTTCTTTATAAGAAAGAGCACAGATTATGTGTCATGATGCCAAAGATAAGATAAATTTTGAGACTATGAGTTTGGGTATTTTAAGATATTGAGTAGGCAATTAAAAAGAAAACAAAGTATCAATGTATTTAATTTAATTTAATTTATTTCTGTCAGGAATTTTTATATACAAATTGTGCAAATATTTCACAAATAGTTACTCATTTCATCTGAGCAGTTAGATACTTTAACCAAAGTCATAAAACTGATGACACAATGCTGGCTACTCTGCTCCCTTGGTTCAGTAAAAGGAGAAAGAACTTGAGAAGGAAATTAGTTTTTAATTTGTTAACATTCTGAGGAGGGCATCATCTGAAAGACAAAGGTTCTGTTCAGCAGGTTGTCATAGGGAGTTTTTTCCTAGAGTTTCAAGGGAATAGAATTGGAGAGTGAGCCCGGGTTAGTTCATGCCCTTCTGACCAAGCATCTGGTGATTCTGTTCCTGTGGAGCTTGCTTCCAATGGTCAGAAATTCTAACTTGTGCTTTGTTGAGATGCTCTTTCCCTTAGAAAGCAAGCAAACAAACAAACAAACAAAAAAAAAACATTTTTTATTAAGGATTTATTAAGCCTAGAGGGAAATTAGAGGAAATGGGAGAGCTTATGGGAGAGATAGGCACTTCCTTGCTGCATCAAAACCAGAGTAATAAACAAACAAAAAGATCAGTGAAGCTCAGATCTGAAACCAACTGTGTCTTGTATAAAGATGTGCTTTTAACTGTTAAACTATCTCCCAAGATCAAAGGTTATTTTGAAGAATCATCAGCACTACCTCCCATGATCAAAGGTTATATTGTAGAATCATCAGTGATTTTTCTAGAATTTTTCTCAGCTCCATTTTCTTTCACATAGGAAAAAAAGGAATTTCAGGTTTGAAAGCACAGATTTTCCTATAAGGATTCTGGTAGACATCCTTCTATCAGGTTTTGCCAGCTGAGTTAGTCCGGATTCCCTTTCAGCCTGAAAGGAACTAATATCTTCTCCATGCGCACAATTTTAAAGAGTTCACTAGGACTTGAAACATACATTTAATTAATATTATCTGTTATCAATGATGGTTTTTGTTTATCTCTCATTTTATCATTAATTAACTCATTAAATTGCTATTGAAGTGCAAACTTAAAACAGCCACAGATACAGACTCTCGGAGAGACAGATGAACAGGAAAGTGTTACTAAAGACTCAGCTGTGTCCCAGAAGGAAGGTTGGACCCAAGTTGATACAGGCAGGCAATTTATAGATTTTACAAAAGCTCAGTATTCATTCCTTGCACCTCTAGGCATATAGAGGCAATCTCTTTCATGACACAGCAAAATATTAGCATAGAACATAACTTGTGACACTCTGGACACATAACAAAACTAATACAATTTTGGGACTAGGCCTTTTCACCATGGATAACTTTTTTTCTTCTGCACACCTAATTCCCTCCCAGTTAAGGGAAAGGTAGGCAGCTGTGTCTGTTTATTATCTTGTTTTTTTGTTTTTTTTTTTTCTCAGCTTTCCCACACACACAGAGTTGGTCTTGAGTTAGCAAAAGCTGGAGGAAGCTTACAAAGTCTCAGCTGAGTCTTCCTCGACCTTGAGACATCTGTTTCAGGCCAACTTTTAGGCCTAGCATTTAACACTTGCAGATTTTAATACAAAATATAAGTGACACCACTCAGTATACAATATTTGCTTCGCCTATGGTTTATTTCAGTTAGCATAATCCCTTCCAGATCCATTCATGTTGCTGCAAATGAAGAAAACGGTAAAAATCAAAACAAATGAAATACGACACACACACACACAAAGGTGATTTTATTAACCTTCTATTTCTTTTCTTAGACAAGACAGTAAAGATACCCTTGATTCACTCATCACTCAAGTCAACTCAAATATCCAGAAACCATCTATTTTGGAAGAGAAAAGCAGAATGTTGTGGAATAATTATACCCGGCCGACTGAGTTCATCCTTGTTGGATTCACAGATTATCTACCTCTCAGAGTCACATTATTTTTAATATTTCTTGTAGTATATGTACTAACTGTGGTGGGAAATTTAGGTTTAATCATTCTAGTGAACACCAACACAAGCCTTCAAACCCCCATGTATTATTTTCTCAGCAACTTGTCTTTCTTAGACATCAGCTATTCCACAGCCATTGCTCCTAAAATGCTGGTGAATTTCTTAGCATCCAGAAAAAGCATCTCTTATTATGGTTGTGCACTACAAATGTTTTTCTTTGCTTGTTTTGCTGATGCTGAGTGCCTCATCCTGGCAGCCATGGCTTATGACCGCTACGCAGCCATCTGTAACCCCCTGATATACTCCACACTTATGTCTAGAAAAGTCTGTGTCTGCTTTATTGTGATAGCATACTGCAGTGGGAGTTTCACTTCACTGGTCCATGTCAACCTCACATTTCGTCTGCCATTTTGTGGCTCCAATGTCGTCAATCATTTTTTCTGTGACATCCCCCCTCTCCTGGCTTTATCATGTGCGGACACTCATATCAATGAGCTTCTACTCTTTGCTTTATGTGGCTTCATCCAGACTAGCACTTTCGTAATCATATTTATCTCTTATTTTTGTATCCTCATCACTGTTTTGAGCATCAAGTCCTCAGGTGGCAGAAGCAAAACATTCTCTACTTGTGCTTCCCATCTCGTAGCAGTCACCTTATTTTACGGGACACTCTTGTTTATGTACCTGCGTCCCACCACCAGCTACTCCTTAGACACTGATAAGGTCGTTGCAGTGTTTTACACTGTGGTCTTTCCCATGTTTAACCCAATAATCTACAGCTTCAGAAACAAGGATGTGAAAAATGCCCTCAAAAAACTATTAGAAAAAGACTTGAGTTTCAAATGACTAAGAATCCAAATCATTTAAAATATTCGATAGAGCCTACTCTGCTCATCTCATCAGTACTATGCCATGAACAAACTTAGATGTCAATTATTTTAAACAAATAACCATTTTTGAGATATAAAAATAGCTCTTCATCCTCACTGCTTTAAAATGCCCTCATTCTCTCACACACAAAAAAAAAATTGTTTACAGAATGTCTTTGCTCTTTGAAACAGTTTTGAATTAAAATAATGATAGCTGTCCTCTAGTATTTCAAAATGTTTTTGTTTGTTTTTATATTGATTCATTATATCCTTCCTGGTGCATTGTCCAACAACCTATTCATCTTCGAAGCTTCTTGGCATCAGGGAGTAAGTAAGCTGGTTTGCTTTTCCAACACGTGTAGAAACCAGGCTTATGGTTCATGGTCATTATGTGTGTATTCAATTGATGAAAGGATAGATGTGTGAATAGATGGATGGTTGGAAGCATGAATGGATGAGTAAGTAAATACAGCTTTCTGTGGTATTGGGCACAGGGTTTAAAGTGAAGGAACCACAGGAAGAATGACTCAGAGACAGGGTTGAAAGCAAACATGCAGCTAACAGCGATTTTATTGTGCCCCTTAGGGCTCTATATACCTTGTGGAAGTTAAGATACAATGCAATAAATAATCAAGAAAAAAGACAGGATTCTGGGGGATGTAACATGTAGGAGCAGAGGGCAGGATATATCACAATCTAGCAGCAGGCACCATTGTCTTATGGAAATGTCTCTTAATAAAGTCAAGATGAAAGATACCATCACCTGGAAAGAAGTATGTGAAGTCATCCTGTCCTCAGTGTGCTGAGGGTAGGCTAAGATAAGATGAGTGGAAGTGTTCTTTCACTCATAACATAGTTTCTGCCCAGGTATGGGAGGTTCCTCATATTGTGGATGAGAAAATAAATGTTCTTTCTCTGTTAATAGCTGAATTTTAATGTAGACAGTTCACTAATTCAGGCATAAATAAAGTCTATGTGATAAGTCAAAGTCTTTGTTACCTTTACATCTATAATTGGAAGTCAAGGACATGTTAGGAGTTGCATTTTATCTAGTTATCTTACAAAAAAAAATACACACACTGTCATAGTTAAAACATATTGTAAGCATTTATCTATAAAGGAATATATTCATAAGCATTTTTTTCTTAAAAGTAAATATTTCCTTGGAGGAAATGAGAAGTTTGCCATACTGATATCACAAAGATCAACACTGGGATTAGTAGTAACTAGGAATCCATATTTTGTCTAGCTGCAAACATTAATATAGGGGAGAAAATATGTTGTAATTTATAACTGACACATTGTCATTAGTCCTACATACATAAGAGTATATTTCATGCTAGTGTTACATAAACTTACTCATTATCATGTACAAAATCTAGGATTTTACAAAAGATAATACATCATTTTTCTTATGTGAGAAAGTAACATTGTCACCTGTACAAAATCATCATTTTTGCTTGATATATTCTTCAGTAAACTAAGGGAAATTACTTGACACTACTTCCCTCTCCATCCATTGTCCATACACACAATTTTTCCCATAGAACCACAGATTCATGTTGCCCAGGGTACCATGGACTCAAGTAATCCCGAGCCTCAGCTTCCCAGGTAGCTGGGATTACAGGCATGCACCACCACGCCCAACTACTTTTTGGAACTAGGTCTCTCTATGTTGCCCCGAGCAGGACTTGAACCAGGATCCCTGGTCCCCGCTGCAGCTTCCTAGGCTGCCACTTACAGGCATGTGCCACCGTGCCTGGCCTACAATATGCAGTCTTTATAAACAGGGGTTTGGAGAGGTACTTTTATAAAGAGAACAGGGGTTTGGAGAGGTATTTTTATAAAGAGAAGGTTGTACTATTATAGCATAAGCCCTGACTCTTATAAATATTTCTGTGTGTGTGTGTGTGTGTGTATATTGGGGAACCTATAGGCTATAGATCATACATTCGGGTATTAGGCTTGGAAGAACACATGATTCAATACTTGAGGAGCTATGTGAATTAGACAGTCTATTTAACAGAAATGAGTATTTATACATCAGCAGAAATTTGATAGTAAAATGTGAGAACTCAGAGTGCTTCTCAGGGGTTTCTTCCAATAATCAGTGAACTGTTTTTGCCTGCATGGGTTCAGTTGGTAGAATAACAGTCACCTGAAAAATGCTGCCTAAACTTTGATAACTTGGGAAAACATCAGATCATCCTAAATGGCAAAAACCAAGAACTGGTAATTTAAGACCTGATAGTTGCAAATATCTGAGGTGTTCTGCCACCTCAACTTTTATAGTTAATACAGAAGAAACTTATGTCCTTACTTTACCAGGATAATGGAACTAACTGATAATAATGGCATCTATAAAATGCCAGACCATGTCCTACCCTTAGATTCATAAACTCAGAATTTTCCCAGATTTATGACTTACCAGCTGAATTCTTATGATTTAACAGCTGGTTTATAAGCCACATTAATAGAGAACAGTCTATAGGAATCACTTTATGATATGCTAATCCTTATCTCTCCACAGTTCTGAAGGGAAAATAATTGACACACATGAGCTTCTCATATTAAAAGGTTTTACTTTACATATCATTCTATTAGTCACCATTAATCTCCACTGGTCATCCAGTTTGAGAAATGGCATCCATTTAGATATTTTAGCTGTTGAGTATTCATCTTATGGTGTGTGCTTTTCTTTAATTTTTCTAGAATTCAACTCAATAATCCATTTATATCCATATTTTCAGTTATTCAAAGTATATATACAGATTAAATTATCCATTTATATGCTATGATTTTCAATATTATTTATTTCTACCTCAAACTATGAAGATAGAATAATACGACATATCATACTTTGTCAACCAAAGGCTGTTGTATAACTCAATTTTCCAGTCATTCTATAAAGAGTAAGTCTGTTTTGAACTACAGGACAAATACTTACCCATCTATCTTTTTTAAGAATCATCTCCAATCTAACTATTTTAGAGACCAATGATTTAAACTGAGTAGATTTGGGCATGGTAGATACTTGACATGAAATGTAATTGTATCCGAATTTGTATGTGTGACCTCATAAAAAATTAATATCAACAATTGCTAAATTTCTACTTTTGGACTATAATGCCATGAATTAATATATCAATATCACAGTGACTACATGAGTTAGAACAATGTTCCCAACATCAAGGAACAATGAAAGCATGACTGTTCCAACATTAGAACATTTGATAGTTATCTGCTAGCCAATGCTTGACTATATTTCTGTAGATCCTGAAATTGTATTGTGCCTGAATGCTACGGTATCTGTATCTTAGAGAATGTGCCTATGATAAAAGTTTCTATTTTATTTCCATTGGAAGGTAACTTTATTCAATGTGAGCACAGAAGCATCTATTGAAGAACAATGGAAAAAACCCTGGGGTATGGGGATAGTTTGGGTCTCCTGAGACCATAAAGAAGGCTCATGATAGAACCTGTGGACATTTGAGTCTCCATCTCCACAGTGAGCTCTAGTTTGTTCCCCAAGACAGAAGGAATCTGTCATTATAAAAATATCTCTTTTCCAATAATTAGTCCTTTAATCACCAAGAAAACATGATCCTCCTCACTAGCTATTCAATTTAATCTGGACATGGCTTAGTTGTGAGTATGTTTAAGATATGTTCATGCAGGTTTGTTTTGAACTTTCAATAATCAGTTATCTCCCCATGCTAAGGAATTTGTGTCATTTTAGTATTGCTCCCAAATGGGCAGAGAGCAATTTCCTAACCTCTTTTGTGTTTTAAGTGCTCGAAGATATTTTCTCTTTGTAGGAAAAGATAACATTGTAGTATCCATATTCTGTGTATTCTTGTAGAAGTATGAGAGTGTGCATGCCTATGTTTTTTAGTTCCTGATTTATATACTAGATAAAAATTCCTTGTACTTTAATGGAAAACACTCTAAAATGGAATATCTCAGAAATGTAATGCATTGTTACTACAAAACAAGGGAGGGGAATTACTCTAAATCTTATTTAGACAGTTGGGAAAATTTTAGATTTCATCTTCTAATTTCAATATAGCACTTTAAGAACTTTTTTTTATTTTCCTTGAGATTTCCACTACATTCTGTCTGTAATAAAGCCTGGGCAAACACCTAGATACAGTATTTCTGCAGTTTCAAACTCTTGAGTTTTTGCTACAAGCAGCTGCATCTTTCCATTAGAACTCTAGTGTGATTGTACACAATGGTTTTCACTGTAATATGTGATATTTTTAAATTAGATCATTAGCTATAGGTTAGGTCTTTCAATATACAAGAGACTATTGATGGTAGTGGGATTGAAAGTGTCTTGTATGATTCTTTTGTGTGTGTATTTAATCTTTAGTTTCTTTTGTCTTGGGAACATTGTTTGGCTATAAGTTAGTTCATAATCTTAAATTATATGTGCTTATACATGGTTGAAGTTATAGAAGTATTAATTTAGAGATCACATACACCTCAAATAGCATTTAGTTCTATGTGCAGTTGTGTATAATATTCTATGATAGGAACAATAAATAAAAAGTAGTTACAGACCAGTTAATAATTAATTCACTCAAAAATACTGTGTTAATATAATTATATTCTAGTATTCAAAACTCCATGGGAACATGTAGCAAAATAGTTCAGTTTTGGTAACAATTGTCAATACTCAGTGTGGAGGATCCTTATTTTGAAAATCATTGTTTTTCATTGGACTTTGGCTACATATCCATTTTTACTATAATGAAAAATACTCCAAACTTTGTGACCTCTTTCACAAGTCTCCATTCCCCCAATTTTTCCCTTGATCAATGAAACATATATATTATTTTCTTAAATGCCTTTAGAGTCATAAGTCAAAAAAAAAAGACTATGAAAGAATTTTACATCCTTTGTCTTGACATTTTAAGTTATCGATATGAAAGTTTGGTGAGCAAGCATAGCACGATACTATGAAAATGTTATTTCCAGCAATCATTTTCCTAAATTAATGATCACACTTACTGTTATTCAAAAGCAATTCCTTATTTTATCAAGATTCTCCTGAAAAGTAGCAAAACCCTTCCTCTAGTAACAAAGCATCTGTTCTCTATTTACAATTCTGTCAGTACCAGAGTAAAGCATACTTGGGCACTTGGGAACACTATATTTATTGTTGTCTATTATGATAAACCCTTTGCTAGAAAACTTATTTTTATCTCTCACTTTGGTCATGCTTGGTTTCTCCATTGCTTTCCCATCTCCTTTACACCTCTTTCTATGTCCTGGAATTGCAAAGTTGAGCTGTTCATTGTTATATCCACTACATAAAATTTTATGCTTGTCAATCAAGCAACAACTCCATTTTCTTTACCTTTCTTCACCAATAAATGGGCAAATTATAGAAACTCTAGAGTATTGGTTTCTCTATGTTTTTTATTTGTTTGTTTTTGTAGTTAGGATTCTATCTAATAAGTCTGGGGTAGAGCTCTATTGGAAAGGAAGTTCATCTCAAATCTAATAAACATCAGTAGGGGTAATGGTCCCATTATACTGATACTCTTACAGGAAGGAAGTTTTCCAGCTTCAATTTTTAAGGATTTGAGATTATTTTCAGATTAGAAAATGGTGACTATTTTACAGTCATTTTATTCACAAAAATACTTATTTTGCAATTTCCAGTGAACCATTCTCTTTTCCTAGGTTCTATAAAAATCCTACTTATTCTGCTAATCAAGTCATTGATTAAATTATAGACAGGAACTAATTTATAGTCTACATCAATGAGGGATGAACTTACACCCATACAAGGAAGATTTTACTTTTTTGTTTAAAAATGAACTGAAATTTCAACCTATGCTCAGGCTGAACTCAGAGTTATTAATTCCAGGAGAACACAGCTCATGTACCTCCTTTGAGGTCTATATGCCTAATACTATGTCTTGCAGAGAAGGCATGCTTGTTGTTCAAAGCCAATAGTTTTTGGTAACAATATAAAATCAAAGGAAGCCACTATCCAATATAATAGGACTCTTGCCATCTCTTTCCATTCACCCTCCTCTTCCTTGATGTCATAGAATGTGTCATCATTGTGAAAAATAAGTGTATGTTTTTTTATAAAATGTGAACTTGTAGAAAGTATGGTATTTGTCTAATGTATTAAATTACCTTTAACAAATCAAGGGTTTGTTTTCCTGGCACTGAAAGTTATGATATGTATGTTGAATGTATGCAAATATCCGTTAATGAATACAAATCCTATTTAATTTTAAAAAGTATGGAATTAATACTATGTTATATCAAAAACACAAGTGAAATTAATTAGCACCCAACAGTTTTTAAAGGGCATATCCAATAGTCATAATTTTCCTAACTCACATCAAACTACCCATCATCACACTCTATTGGGTTTATACTTTAATACCAATCTGGAAAAAAATTGTGAAGGTGAAATTTATATTTAAAAATGCAAAAGGAAGTTTTTTCCTAATTGTGCATATATGTTTAATCTTTGTTTTTTATTAATGTAACATAGTTTACAAAATAGCACATAATGTAGTGTATACTCCAAGGGTCTTCAGTCATAATTCACAATACCACACATATTACCAATGCCCAAATAGTCTTTCCTCATATCCCAATTTACCTCCTTTCCACCACTCCACCTCTAATAGCCTCACTTTTACTTTTAGATTTCTAGACTGTGATTGGTTTGATTCCATCTGATCCATATAAGCAAGAACATAGGGTATCTCTTTTTTTCTTCTGATTTATTCCACTTATATCATTTTTAAGAGCTGGATACTACTATATATATAGAGAGAGTATATATTTTCTTTGTTTAGTCATATATATATATATATATACCATATATATATATATATATATATATATATATATATATATACCACATTTTCTTTGTTCAGTCATCTGTCTTTGGGCATGTAATATGTTCCCATATGTCGCTATTGTAAACCATTATGCAATGAACATATGAGTGCATAAATCCCTCTGAATGAAAAGTTTTGCAATCTTTCATTAAATGCTTGGGGCTGGAATTAGTGGATCATGTGGTAGATCTACTTATAATATTTTGAGAAATCTCCATACCATTTCCCATAAGGACTTAATCAGTTAACAATCTCCACCAAGAGTGTGTAAGGACACTGTTATTTTTTTTATTAACCTTATCACTAAATGCAAATGAAAGACAGTTCTATCTCTTTATCCTCAGTCTACTCTTCCAGATGGCACACTTATGATCCTCCAGGTGGGGAATGAGAGCAGGGGTCAGACAAAATTTTAATAATAATAATAATAATAACAATGACAATAATATCTGACATTTAAGAGTCAGAAAGAAAAGGGGTTAGAGTACTACCTACTTTGGAAGTCAGAATAACAGTTAAGAGAATAATTATAAAAATACAAACAAATTAGACAGACAATAAGGAAATAATTTCTATCACAGGGTGCCCTGGTTTGCAACTTATGTCAGCAGAAAGCTAGGTATGTCAATCTTGGCATGTGATATATCTGAATATAGACAATAGTTTGGAAATTAAAATGTCCATCAATGAGAACTTCCTTATCCTAATTTATATCCTGTGCATATTGAGAAAAAGGGACTAATATAATCTTGAGATGCAAAAGATTTTATAACTACAGCTGGATTCTCTAGCACATATGTGATTCATATATGATTTAAGATCATTTCTTTCTTCCTATTACAGAGTAAAATGAAATGTTCTCTACTGCTATAGATACCGGATCGTGGAAGAAATAAATCTTTTTTTTTCATCTGAGAAGTATCATCTTGTTCAGCCTTTAAATTGCCTTATATACCTGAATCCATGGCAAGTTGGAATCACACAGGTGTGAAGGAATTCCTTCTGGTTGGTTTAACTGAAAATCCTCATTTGCAGGTCCCTCTCTTTTTGCTTTTTTCCATCATCTATTCCATCACACTGGTAGGTAATTGGGGAATGATTATTCTGATTTGGTTAAATATCCAACTTCATACGCCAATGTACTTCTTCCTCAGCAACCTCTCGTTTTGTGATATCTGCTACTCTACTGTCATTGCTCCTAAGATGCTGATAAACTTCTTATCCAAACACAAATCCAGCACTTTTTATGGCTGTGTTCTACAAGGTTTCTTCTTTGCTGTGTATATAACCACAGAGGGCATTCTCCTGGCTATGATGGCTTACGATCGTTTTGTAGCTATTGCTAATCCCTTATTATACACAGCTGTAATGACCCACAGGTTGTGTATTCAGATGGTCCTTACCTCCTATTTGGGTGGGCTCATTAATGCACTGACACAAACAATAAGTCTACTCAAACTAGACTTTTGCGGTCCCAATGTCGTGAATCATTATTTCTGTGACTATCCCCCACTTCTGAAGCTCTCTTGCTCCGATGCTCATCTTAATGAAATGCTGCTTTTGATATTCTCGGGGGTCATTGCCATGTTCACGTTCATTATCATCATGGTCTCTTACGTTCGCATCATCATTGCCATTCAGAGAATTCGCTCCGCTGAGGGGAGGCGCAAAGCCTTCTCAACCTGCGCCTCCCACCTGACTGCTGTGACCTTATTTTATGGGTCTGTGACCTTTAGTTACATTCAGCCAAGCTCTCAGTATTCCCTGGAACAGGAGAAAGTCTCTGCTGTGTTTTATACATTGGTGATTCCCATGCTAAATCCCCTGATTTATAGCCTGAGGAATAAGGATGTGAAAGATGCAGCAAAACGATCAATACTGTGGAAGGGAACCCCCACTTGACTCAGTGTACCACAGTTTGCATAAGGTGGCATTATCTTGCATACAGATGCTTTAAAATTGTATCACAGATACAACCACAAACAGATACTCTTCTGAAATTTGGGACTTGAGTGATGAATTTGACCTGAAGATGGAATATTTCACTGTTCATTATTCCTGAAGATGGAATATTTCTATTTCACTGTTCATTATTGTGCAAAGTAAGTTTTATTCTCTTAAGGATTGACATATCTCTTTTATAAACAGTTCTCACACAAATTCTTAAAGAGATTCAAAAGGATCTCAGGGAATACAAAAGAATAGATTCAAAAGAATCTTGGGGAATACAGAGATGTGAAATGCATGTATATATATATATATATATAATCAAAAAAAAAAAGAATGTGATATTGGATATTGGTTACATCAAGAGAGTCAACAATGGGCTTTCTGATGTGCATTGCTGTCTGAGAGAAAAATCAAAATTGTTTCTTGATTTGATTTCTTTAGATCATACAGGTAATTCTTTTCCTAAAATTAGTGTCAGATATGTAAAGCAATATGTTTCACTTTCATAGTTAAATTGTTTTTCCAAAATCTAAATTAGAACAAGTATATAGAAAAATAATTCCGATAACTTATAGTATAAGTCCACATATTTATATTGCATTTCTTTATTATCCTGAAATAGGTTTAGAATATGGCTTGAAATTTAATATAGAAGAATATGTTCAGTATAAAAACGATCTAAAGAATAAAATGAATTTTGTTTGGGACTACTGTCATAGTTAATAAGTAAAACCCTAAATGAAGCAAAAGGAAGGTTAAAGAAAATTGCAATAATGCAGAGCTAATCAACAAATTATAAAGTAATTTGGGGAAAATTATTTTGACACAGTAGAGAAATATTTTTGAGGCAGAAAAGTTTCATAAAAGTTATAGATTAAGTGAGATGCAGTTAGAAGATGCTTTATGAAAATTATATACAGGACTAGATAAATTATTAGATTTTTTAGTAACATGAGTGGAAGGTTTTGAGTCCTTGCTATAATTTGCTACAGCGAAATATGAGACACAGGATCTGTCGTTCGAATTTCCACAGAGAGAGCTTTCTGAGAGGAAAGATAGCCAAATACAGAGTCAAAGAAGTGGATGTTTTTATATTGTTAGAGAAAAACAACAAAAAATCATAACTAGAACAAAGAGAGAAAGAATGGTAAATCAAGTGACTTTACCAGAAAGAAAATAGGGACCAGGTCAAGGTGGTGCTAGCAAGGACTCTGCATCTTGGTGAGGGAAAAGCCTGGTGTGGAGGGTGGAGTCACACAGAAGATTGAGGGGACTCCACCCGCAGCTGGGAAGCTCCCCGTCGCTACTGGATTGATAGCAACTGGATCAAAAAATGGCAATTCTGAAAGCTTGAAGTTAAATAGGAGACTGCACAGTGGTTCAGCTAAGAGTCAGTGGTATGTGAGACCAGAGTGGTGATAGTCAAGTTTGTGGGTACACAGACACAGTGACTAATTTGATGTGTGACCTAGCAGGAATGAGGGAAAGAGAGGAAGCAAGGATGACTTGGTGGTTTTTGGACAGATAAGCAGAAGATAATTCCACTTCTCCAAAGAGAAAATGCAAAAGGCCAACAGGTGCATGAAAAATTGCTCAATGTCACTAGCAATCAGGGAAATGCAAATCAAAACCTCAATGAGATATAACCTTACACTAGTAAGGATGGCCCACATCCAAAAAACAGGCAACAACAACTGCTGGTGAAGATGTGGAGAGAAGGTGACACTGTTGATGAGAATGTAAACTGGTCCAACCTCTATAGAAAGCTGAGTGGAGGACCCTCAAATTAATGAAAATGGAACTACCATATGACCCAGCAATTGCTCTCTTGGGAATCTACCCAGAGGAGATTTAAATGCTTGTACAAAGGGACACCTGTGTTTAGATGTTTATTAAAGCACTATTTATAATTGCAAGGACATGGAAGCAACTGAAATGTCCCCAAACAGATGAGTAGATGAAAAAGATTTCATCTATAAACACAATGGAATATAATTCATCAATTAAAAATGACAAATTTGATTTTATGATAACAAGGATGGGCTTGGAAGAAATCATATTAGCAGAAACAAGCCAAAAAGAAAAAGACAGAAACCAAATGGTTTCACTATTATATGGGACATGGGAAAGGTAAATGAAAAGTCATGAAGAAAAGTCAAAACAAGCCAACAACCAAATTAAAGTATACAACTTGGGGGAGGAGGTGTGTGTGCAGAACAGTTGGGGATGGGGGTAAAGCCCAGAGATCACAAAGATGTGAAATTTATATATAAATAAATAATTTAATATTTAAAAATAGCACATTAGAGAATAAGAGGGTGAGACAGACTGAGAGTCAGAGAGATAGCGAACACAGAGAGAGAGAGATTTCAAGCATATATACAACTTATACAAAATAGCAGTGTGACAGAATGAAGAAAAAAACTTTCAGTATGTGTCAAAGGATACTAGGTCTTACTCTGTAACAGTAAACAAGATATTTAATTTTGGTAATCACTTTCCATTTTTTTGCCAAAATTTTAACTCATAAAGAGAATAATCATCCCAATCCAAAAACTAGGTAGATGCACTAAAAGTTAATTGATGAATGAATGATATACAAGTATATACATTAATTCAGAAAAGATATGACTACTGAATTTAGAATCATCTTACTATTTATGAAGAAACAGATATCTCCAATACAGGAAAATATGAAAAGCGTAAGGATCTGTCAAGTTCAAGGATCTCAGAAATAACATCAGTCAAAAACCTGTAAAATATAACATGTGAAATTGCACACTGGACAGCATTTGTAGAGCATTGTGAGAAGATGAATATCCTCTGAAGTATCAGATCACAAGCTTTTGGAAAGCTGGACATGTACTGGATATTATCGAATATTATTACAAATAAACATATGAATATGTGGAATATACCACATGTGCTTATGAGTTCATGTTTTATATTGCATTATATATTACATTTTATATTTTTAGAAAGGACTTGAGAGAGAGATAAAAGTTTTGATAATGTACCATAAAATGCTGCCTAAATACTCACACCTTGGGAAAGCCTCAGATCATCCAAAATAACTAAATTCAAGTACCAGGAGTTTGAACCTGATTGTTCTGAATATCTGATGTTGTTCAGGGGATCTACCACCTTCAAAGTTATGACATAATAACCTCATCTCTTCACTTTATCAGGATAATAAAACCAACTGATCATGACCACATCTATGATCCCATCTGTTTCTTATCCTTGGGTTCATAAATTCAGCATTTTCCTGGAATTTACTGGCTTGGCAGGTTTCCATAAACTGGCAAGAGAACTGTCTACAGAAATCACTCCAAAATTACAGAGGGGGGAAATTTTTTTTCTCTATAGGATTTTTATATTAACAAGCATACATTACATTTCCATAGTCAATATATGTTCACAAAATCTATGGCAGCCACCACTTAGCCTCCAGTGGTCACCTGCTTTGAAAAATGAGATCTTTTTATAGAGATGCAGCTGTGAATTTTTGCTGTTAGGGTGTGTGCTTTAAACAGAAATGTTCTGTTCTGCTATGGATACCAGATCATGGAAGAAAACATTTTCTTCATTTTTAATTATTTTTTTTAATCAGAGATGTATCATTGCTCAGCCACTAAAACATCTATGCACCTCAACATGGCAGGTTGGAAACACACAGGTGTACAGGAATTCCTTCTGGTAGGTTTAACTGAAAATTCTTATTTGCAGGCCCCTCTTTTTTGTTTTTCTCCATCATCTATTTCATCACACTGAAAGGCAATTGGGGCATGAGTATTCTGATTTGGTTAAATATCCAACTTCATATGCCAATGCACTTCTTCCTCAGCAACTTCTCATTTTTGTGATATCTGCTACTTGACTGTTGTTGCTCCTAAGATGTTGATCGATTTCTTATCCAAACACAAGTTAAAGCACTTTTTATTTGCAGGTTTGTAACCTCAGATGGTATCCTGCTGACTACTGACTGATGACTTATGATTGTTTTTCAGCGATTACTAATCTTATATTGTACACAGCTCTAATGACTCATAGGTAGTGTATTCCGATGGTCCTTACCTCCTACTTGGGTGGGCTCATTAATGCACTGACACAAGCAATAAGTCTAATCATACTAGACTTCTGTGGTTCCAATGTTGTTAATCACTTTTTCTGTGACATCCCCCACTTCTGAAGCTCTCTTGTTCTGATGCCTATCTCAATCAAATGCAGATTTTTGCCATGTTCACATTGATTATCATTGTGGTCACTTATGTTTGCATCATCATTGCTATCCAGAGAATACACTCAGCCAAAGGGAGGTGCAAAGCCTTCTCAACCTGTACCTCCCACCTGACTGCTGTGACCTCACTCTATGGGCCTCTGACCTTTAGCTATATCCAGTCAAGCTCTCAGTATTCTCTGGAACAGGAGAAGGTCTCTGTTGTTTTCTATACATTGGTGCTTCCCATGTTAAATCCATTGATTTATAGCCCAAGGAATAAGGATATGAAAGATGCAGCAAAAACTTAATATTGTGGAAGAGAACCCCCACCTGACACAGTAAGACCATGGTTTGAATAACCAGGTGTACTCCTGCAAGTGGATGCTTAAAACTTGTATAACAGATACAAACACATTGTAATCAAGATATTCATGTCTAATTTGAGACATGAGTATTAAGTTGGACCTGAAGATGAAAATCACTCTGTTCAGTCATCATTGTTTTGGAGATAAAGTTTCATTCTCTCAAGGATAGATCTTATAACCAATTCTTATACAAATTCTGAGAGTGCCATGGGTTTAAATGAATATGTTACTGGTTTAATGAAAACAAGCAACAATAGGCTGAGAGAAAACGCAAAATGTTGCCTTGGTTCAATTGCTTTAGATTATATCACTAATTTTTTCCCCAAAATTTCATCAGGTTTGTAAAACCATATGTTTCACCCTCATATTTAAATTGTGTATCTTAAAATTATATTTGAAAATATAGATAGAAAAATAACTCATCACTTACAGTTTAATTTCACATATTTCTTCAGTTCCTTTATTATGCATAAAGAAGTTTAGGCTACAGTATGAAATACTGAAATAATCTTTAGTGAAAAATGTATCTAAAGGTAAAAATAAATTTGATATAAACAAGGACTATTTACATAAAAGCAACTGGAAATAAGAAAGTTTTCTTTTAGGATCTTAAGTAGTATAGTAAGGCCATTTTAATGACTAAACATCCTGGTTTGAAACTTTCTATTAACAGTTAATAAAAAAGCCCCAAATGCCACAAAGGAAGACTTTAAGAAGATTCCTATAGAATTGGAATCATCAACATACTAGAAAGTGAAAAGTTGAAAATTATTCTGAAGTAGTAGAGTAAATTACTCAGAAGCAGAGAAGGTTCATAGGCTAATGATATATGAAAATATTCATTAATTAAAAAGTAGTTTTATATAAATTGTAAGCAGGATTATTAAAATTTTTGAGAGGTTTTACATGACTGGGAGATTTCGATCCTGTGTATGATAATTTCGTAAGGAGAAAGATGAGGCACGGCATCTGCTTGTCATTTGAGTTTCTGAAGGAAGAGTTTTCTGAGAGGAAATGCAGTCAAAACAGAGACAAAGAGTTAGGCTATTTCCTAGACTGCTAAGAAAAACAACAAATATATCAGAACTGGAACAAAGAGAGAAAGAATGGCAAAGCAACCAATGACATTATCAGAAGGAGAATGGGAACAAGGCCATGGTGATTCCTGCAAGGACTCTGCATCCTGTTGAAGAGAAAGTCCTGTGTGGAGGATGTCATCATACAAGATAGTGAGGGACTCTACCTACAGCTGTGAAGCTCCCTATGGCTACTGGATTGACAACAACTAGACCAAAAAGTAGCAAAGGTGAAAAACAGAAGTCAATCAGGAGCATGCACAATGGTTCAGTTAAGAGTTAATGGTAGGTTAGGTAGATATTTAATGTTAGACCTAGCAGGAAATGAAGAAAGAGAGGAAGCAAAGATGACTCAGTGGTTTGTGGATTGACAAACAGAAGATATTAACACCTTAGAGAAAATGGGGTTGAGAGAGAGAGAGAGAGAGAGAGACAGATAAAGACATAGGGACACACACACATATACACAGAGAGATTTCAAACACATATACATTTACAAAGTTAACAATATGACAGGATCAGGAAAAAAATCTCAATATACACCAAAGATACTGTGTACTAATTCTGTAACAGTGAATAAGATATTTAATTTTGGGAATTATTTTCCAGTATTTTAGCAACATTTTCACTCATAAAAACAGAGCAAACACCTCACTCCAAAAGAGAGGTAGGTGCAATAAACTACTGATTAAGATAAATAGACATACAAATAGATATTAATTCAGAAGAGATATGACCATGGAATTGAGCATCATCTTAGTATTTTTGAAGAACTGAAAATCCTCATGTAGGAAAAATACCAACAGTGCAATTTTAACATCTGAGTAAAAATATAAAATCAAATGCAAAAAAAGTTTAAGAATTTAAGGCATATAACATCAGTCAAAAAATTGTAAAATATAATTTGCTGATATTTCACACTGAACACATTTGCTGGGCATTATGAAATGAAGAATATATTTTCTAGTATTAGATACAAGATTTTGAAATGTTTAACATGTACTGGATTTTATTAAATGTTATAAATACAAATAAAAATGAGTAAGTAGGATATATTACATGTGTATGTGTTTCTGTATTATATTGTTTTATATATTGCACTTCATATTTTAGAAAGGGTTTGAGAGAGTGATAAAAGTGTCAAAAATGTACCCAGAAAAAGCTGTATAAATACTCACAACTTGGGAAAGCATCAGTTCATCCTACATGCCTGACATCAAGAACCAATAGTTTGAAACCGATTTCAAATATCTGCCACCTCAGTTTCCATAGTTAATGCAGAAGCAAATTTTATCTTGATACTATCTGGGGAATATAACCAACTGATCACAATGGCGTCTATGAGATGCCAGACTCCATGTCTTGTTTTTGGGTCCATAAATCCAGCATTTCCCCCAGAATTTACTGACTTGGCAGCACGTTTCCATGAAACATGGCAAGGGAATGGTCTACAGGAATCACTACAATATTTCAGAGGGGGAGGTCTCTATACGCATGAACTTTTCATATTAAAAAGTGTACAACACATTTCCATAGTACATATAATTTCTCAGAATTTATGTCAGTCACCATTTAGCTTAATGGGTCCTCTGGTTTGAGAAAGGCATTCCTTTGTAGAGATGTACTGTGTATTATTCTTGTTAGAGTGCATGCTTTTCCTTACTTTTTTTCTAGAATTCAATTATTAATTTATCTCTTTATCCTAACTTATTCACAGTTCACATAAAGATTAAATTATACCTCCATATGCTGTGCTTGTCACTAGTACTTATTTCTGTTTCAAACTAGCAAGATCGAATCAAACAATACAATCACACATTTATCAAATGATAAACAGTTGTATGACTCAATATTCAGGCATTCTATTAGGCACTGGAAAACAAAAACATTGAAGCACTTCAACTCTGCATATTGAATAAAAGGCCTATAGAATGAGGTAGAACCTAACAGAAATCCAAAAGGAAGACTCAATAATGTCTTTGATATTCAATGGGAATGGGTACATAGGTCAAGTTCACTGAACTTAAGTCTTAAGGTATGGAGAATGCAAACCATAATCTAAGAATGACATGTTAAAAATTCCTCTTTAACATTTTCATTTCTAACCCAAACCTGAGTAGCAAATTTTTCTTTGCAGGCTGGCACTGGTCAAAGTGCAATCATGAATCCTTTATTCTCATTTTAAAATTACAGTGTGGCCTGGAAATACCAATGTCAGTCCTAGGTAATCATCATATAATTGATATTTATATAAAAATTACAACAGCAAATGTTGGCACAGATGTGGAGAAAAAGGAACACTCTTACACTGCTGGTGGGAGTGCAAACTGATCCAGCCACTATAGAAGACTGTGCTGAGGACACTCAAACAATTTAAAGTGGACTTAACATTCAACCCAGCAATCCCACTTCTAGGAATCTACCCAGAGGACATGAAAACGTTAATTCAAAAGGACACATGTATGCTCATGTTCATTGCAGCCCTGTATTGGCAAGAATTGGAAACAAACCAAATGCCCCAAAACAGATGATTGGCTAAAAAATGTGGTACATATACACAATGGAATACTATGCATCCATCAAGGAGGACAAACACATGTCATTTGCAGCAACCTGGATGGAACTAGAAAGACTCATATTAGCAGACATGAGTCAAAAAAGAAAAAAAGAGAAATACAGGATGGTCTCACTGATATGATGGATATAGGGAAAAACAAACCAACAAATAAAGAATGAAAACAACCAATGAGACTGAATCATGGACCGAGAGAGGAGGAGGGGGTAGAAGGTGGGGGAGATGAAGAGCACAAAAGATCAGGATGGTTAACAAATGTTAATGAAGTGGGAAAGCCCCGGGGTACACAATAATGGACTAATGTAATATAAATATACATATATATATAAAAAAAAATGCCAGATATTGGAAGAGACCAACGGACCAAACAACAAACAACTGAACATCAACTTGACCAACCAACAAATCACAGAAAAATGAAAGATGGAGTGACTGGAGGGGGGATACAGAGAGGGGAAGAGGGATCAATTAATGCACAAATGTGACAAATCAATAAAATGAATTTTTCAAATAAAAAATTAATTTTCCTCCCTCCTGGCCTCCTTCTTCTATCCTCCTTTTCCTCTTCTTTTTCTCTTCCTTGCTTACCTTCTTTTTATTTTTTTAAATTTACCGTTGAGAGTCATGAAGGTATAGAGCAAGACTAAATTTTCAGCTAATATCACTGAATTCCATGAGTAGTATGTGGGAATGTGGAAATGGAAAAAAAAATCAGTATTTTCTCAAGAATAAATAAAATAATATTACCAATACATTATTTTTCTAATAGTACCCATATAAAACAAAATCAGTTAATGTAAATAGCAGTGACTCTGTTTCAAAGTACTGGACAAACAATTTCCCATATATAGTTTTTAAGAATCATTTCCAATTTACTTATTTTATAGAGCAAAGATTTAAATTCCATAAACTGTGGCATGGGAGTTATTTGACACAAAGTGCAATTTTATTAGATGTTTGTATTCACAAAAATTTAATATTACTCCAAGTTGTTGCTTTTTTTTTTATGTGTGTGTGTCTGTGTTTTAAACTTGTTTATATATAAATTTCACATCTTTGCAATTCCTGGGGTTCACCCTCTCACCCTCTTAACTATCCCCTCCCTCTTCCTCATCCCCGCCCTGAAGTGTGTACTTCAGTTTGTTTGGAAACTTGTTTTGACTTTTCCTCATGGCCTTTGTTCACTTTTTCCCCCATATCCCATATATTAGTGAAATCATTTGATTTCTGTCATTTTCTTTTTGACTTGTTTCTGCTAATATGATTTCTTCTAAGTACACCCATGTTATCATAAAATCATCAAATTTGTCATTTTTGATTGATGAGTAATATTCTATTGTGTATATATACCACATCTTTTTCATCCAGTCTCTGTTTTGGGACATTTACGTAATTTCCTTGCAATTATAAATAGTGCTGCAGTAAACATCCAAGCACAGGTGTCCCTTTGTACAAGCATTGAGGTCTCCTTTGGGTAGATTCCCAAGAAAGAACTTGCTGGGTCAAATGGTAGTTCATTGAGGTCTTCTTTGGGTAGATTCCCAAGAAAGCAATTGCTGGGTCAAATGGTAATTCCATTTTCATTAATTTGAGGGTCCGCCACACAGTTGCCATAGTGGCTGAACCAGTTTACATTCCCAAATTCCCACCATCAGCGTTGGAGTGTTCCTTTCTCTCATCCTTGCCAGCACTTGTTGTTGCCCATTTTTGGACGTGGCCATTCTTACTGTTGTAAAATGGTATCTCATTGTGGTTTTGATTTGCATTTCCCTCGTTGCTAGTGACAGTGAGCAATTTTTCAAGTTCCTGTTGGCATTTCCTCTTTGGAGAAGGGTCTTTTTAATTCTCTCCCCATCGGGCTTCTTATTTTGCTTTTGCTTATTTGTGGGAGTTCCTTATGGATCCTCATTATTAAACCCTTATCACTCTTGTGGAGGGCATTTTTTTTTTTTCACATTTGGTTGGGCTTCTTTTTGTTTTTTCTGTTGTCTCATTTGCTGTATAGAAGCTTTTTAGTTTGATGTAGTCCCATCTGTTTATGTTTTCCTTTATTTTTTTGCCATCTGGTGATGTATCCAGAAAGGGATTTCTGAATTTTAATTCATAGAGGGTTTTGCCCAAGTTTTCCTCTATGTATGTTATGGTTTCAGATCTGACATCTAAGTCTTTTATCCATTTTGAATTGGTTTTTGTACCTGGGGTGAGGGAGTTGTCTTGGCTCATATTTTTTCATGCCTTAGTCCAATTTTCCCAGCACCATTTATTGAAGAGGGTATATTTGTTCAAATGTAAGTTTTTCATTCCTTTGTCAAAGATCAGTTGACTATATAGGTGGTTTTATTTCCAGGCACTCAATTCTGTTCCATTGGTCTGACTGTCTGTTTTTGTACCAGTACCAAGCTATTTTAATTACTATGGTTTTGTAGTATAGTTTGAAATTTGAAGTTTAGAACTGTAATACTTCCATTCTCTTTCTTTGGCCAGGAGGCTTTTTGATATTTGAGGTCTTTTGTTATTCCATATGAATTTCAGTGATTTTTGTTCTATCTCTTTAAAGGTTGTTGGAATTTTTATAGGGATTGCATTGAATCTGTAGATTGCTTTTGGTAGGATGGCCATTTTGATGATGCTAATTCTTCCAATCCATGAACAGGGAATATCTTCCATTTCCTTATGTCTTCTATCTCTTTTAGTAGCATTTTAAAGTTTTCTTTGTTTCATTCTTTCATGTGTTTTGCTAGGTTTATTCCCAGGTTTTTTTTTTTTTTTTTTTTTTTTTTTTTTTTTTTTTTTTTTTTTTTTTTTTTTTTTTTTTTTTTTTTTTTTTTTTTTTTTTTTTTTTTTTTTTTTTTTTTTTTTTTTTTTTTTTTTTTTTTTTTTTTTTTTTTTTTTTTTTTTTTTTTTTTTTTTTTTT
>PVHY01003520.1:53941-106669 GCA_004024945.1 Uropsilus gracilis | reverse complement strand
TTTTAATGTATGTTTCCCTTAAATAAAATGAATATATCATAAATTTAGGATTATATCATAAAATCTGACAAATGACGGTGTTCATAAACTGTTGTTATGGGTTTTTTAAGCATAAAGCTTAAAGAAAATGTTCTAGTACAATTACCTTTTTTTTTTTAAGGCATCTTGATTTACCTTATCAAATATATACTCCAAGAAAAAGACAGGCCTCTTATAACAATGCAACACAGAAGCTAGGGCAGCACCTTATAAAGCCTTTAGGAAGGCTTTATTAAGCAATTTTGATGTCAGAAAGAATTAGGTTCAAAGTCCAGTTTCTACTCACATTATCTGAGTAAAGTGGAACAAATTGGTTAGCCTCTTTGAATCTTAATTCTCTTATCTGCACTATGATTATGCAACACCTAAACCACAACAGTTTTTGAAAATGAAATATAGAAACACTATACAAAATATCTTTACACAGAACATGCCATCAGCAGTCAGAGATTTTGGGTATCTTTCATTAGCTTTTCTTACCTAAATGCCCTGACTAAGAACATCTACTACAATGTAGATTCGAAATAGAAATAGCATCAGAAAGAATAATATAAACTACTTAAAATAATTTATGAAAAGATGTGAGACTTACACACTGAAAACTATAAATGGCTTAGGAGAATTATTATGATGGCATTAATTCCCAATTGACCTACAGATCCAATATAAACCCTAACAATTTTTTTTTTTTTTTTTTTTTTTTGCAGAACTGGAAATTTTTGATTCTATATGAAATTACTCAGTCCTCTTATCTCTTTGGAATTTATTTAGAGATTTTAAAGCCCTAGTAACATCAGACACAATTGAATGTATTTGGTGGGGAATGTAAAAAATTCTCTTACTGCAAGTAATGAAGCCTGGTTTGACTCTAATGCAGTTTACATACTCCCCTTTCTACTGTGTATATTAGAATTTTTGAAAACTTTACTAAATAAAGTGTCTATGGTCAAGTGAATCACTCAACCATAGGCAGCTAGCTAGTAAACAGCTTATTCCACTACAAGAGCTTCCATGCACACGGAAAGATTTCGCCCTGCCACAACTGTCTTCATTATATGTAAGTAGAAAAGAGCTAATGTTGTTTAAATTTTGTTGTTTTACTTAGCTTTGCAGGGTCTCTCACATGTATACAAATATTAAACATTTTTTCTTATTAAAAAAAAAAAAAACCAAAAGGATCAATGATGTAATGTAAGATATAAATTATAACACTATTAGAAAAAATACAGGTATACAACTTTGTGACTCTAAATTAGGAAAAAGCTTAATTGATGAACCTCATTAAAATTTTAAATTTTTGTGTGTCACAGAACACTATCAAGAAAGTATAAGAAAACTCACAAAATAGGAGAAAGTATCTACAAATGATGTTTGACAAGGATCTAATATTCAGAATTGGTAAAGATCTTTACAAATCAACCAAAGAAATATTATAAGTAACCTTATTAAAAATTGGGTAAAGGATTTGAACAAATATTTCCCAGAGATAATATATATAGATATATATGTCCAATAAGCACAAACTTATTAGTCATTAGTGAAATGAACAGTAAAACCACAATGAACTACCACTTTACACACACTAGGTATACCTAAATTTCAGGGATAAAGAAAAGAGAACAACAATTATTGGTAAAGTCATGATACAATGAGATCATCATATACATTGCTTGTGAGAATATAAAATGGTGCAGCTTCAGTCAAAAAGCCTGGCTGTTCCTCAAAGTTAAATAGAGCTAACATGTCTCAGCAATTCAATGAAATGTGGATGGATAAATACCATGTATGCATGATGTAAAATTACTCTACCACAAAAAAAAGAATACTATTACTGATAGATGCTAAATAAATGAACCTTGAGACCATAGTGGGAGAAGTTACAAACAAAAGGGCACATAATGTATAGTCCACATATATGAAAAATCCAGAATAAATAAAAACATGATGGCAAAAAATAGATTAGTGAATGCAATGGAAAAGGAAAACTGGGGGTAGTTCTAACAGTGTTTGGAGTGACTGATATTTTCTAGAATTAGGGGGTAATACTGTACAGTATTGTGAATATACTAAAAACCAATAAATTAGAACATTAAAATAATAACTTGAATAGTTCATGAATTTAATCATAATAAAAGATGCAAAGAAAGATTTTTGAAACTGGAAAACTTCCCCCAAAATTCATGTACACACACTGATTTTTATTTCCATACTCCCTCAATAATGCCCCAAATATTTCAGTCAGTTGGAATTTTTTGAAATCTTTATTATGATCTGTATATTGCCATGTGTCTTTTCAAGATGACACAAGGATTACTTTCTCCTTTCTACAGTAAGAATTTAAAACTGTGCAGTTTTGAACAAACACTTTAGAGTGTACCTATATCTACAGATATTGATGGCCAGGAAGTCATAAATAAGTGAATAGATAACAGAATTATATGTAAGAAATAATATTTGGCAAATGTGAAACTACTTGCTCTTTCACAAACTCTAGAAGTAGTGATTCATTTGTTAAAACTATGCTACTCTGTACAATAATCTGCTCAATAATCAGTGTTTGCTGTAAATGCAATTATTTACTTTTTTGTAATTATGTCTATCCTTTTCATTTATATTCTATGTCAACATTAATGCTACAGCAATGGGAACTTACCCTAAGCATGGGGCCATTTTGAAACACATGTGGTTCATCACAAACCACACAATACTCATTCAATACAGGGATCCGCTGTTCAGCAAACTCAATTGTCTGGAAAAAAAAAAATAAAAGGAAAAAAAAGAAAGAATTAAGTTAAACTCAGAAATGATTTGAAAAATATCCCAAGAATAGAGGGAAGTGGTTCCTACCTGCACTAGGAAGCCACGGTCTCGTATTGGAATGCATTTGGCACCATTTGGCTATAAAAAGCAAAGTAAAAGAAGGAAATTTTTTCATTGGGGAAATACATAAGCTATAACCTTTTACTTTTTGCAAAAGTGAATTATAGATAAGATCTTTTTAAGATCAGCTGTGTTGTGAATTAAATCATGATACCAGTTATTTTAGAGTTTCTTTATTATAACGTACAATAATAGTTCTAGGAGAACATACACTGTTCTCCCTGAAGAATAGTATTTCTAATTTCTGATCTAGTAAAATGATTGTTATGTTACATGATCACAAAATCTCATCTCTTCTATTATTCATCATCAAATGCTCCCACCTCCTCATATAGCATTTACAATCAGAATTATCCTCAATGAATGAGATATAATGCTTAAGTCTTGTACTAGACTTAGCCATTAGGAGGATATATAGACATTTCTTTTTGAAGAATATTTAAAATTACTTTTCTTAGGTGAAGCTATCATAGAAAACTTCCTCTATTATAATCCTTGACATTATTTCAAATGTCTTTAATGCTCAATGTTGATAATAAATGGATTTTAAGGATGTTCACCTAAAAAGCAATCCATGTACCCAAATACATCTTCTTAACACAAATATACTTTTATGGTTATTAATCTTAAAATAAATCTATATAAGAACAAAACTTTCACAGAGAAGCACATCTTACTTTTCAATTTCACTTATTGGTAGCTGTATTTGTACTATAGATTAAGAGCTAAATATGACCCACTCCCAAGACAGACAGACAGACACACACACACACAAACACACACACACACACACACACACAGTAAAGGCAAACAAAAGTTTTAAACAATTCCTTTATGTAAATAATATACATAAGGCAGGTTTATCTGCAAAGTGGCTATAATGCCAATCACCCTAGATGTAAATTTACATTAGAATCATTCCCAAAAATACCACTCAGCCCCATCTAACCCCTAGGAGCTTCAGGGTAAAGTGTTTTCAGTTTAATAAAGTAGACACTGAGAACAGCTGGAAGACACAGCTGTAAATGCTGCTTCTCAATACTAGTGATGGTGTTCATGGGCAAAGTTTTTCTCATATATAAAAGTAAGGAGATTATGTTAATTTTGTTATTAAATCTTTATCTTCCACTACTTATAGGAAAAAACTAGAGATGAAGTAAATTACTGAAAACATTAAAAGACTATGCTTTCATAAAAGGATAGGCTTTGTGAATCTGAATAATTGACTTCCTTCCATTTTGAGGTAGTATTTACTGTAACAGGAAACTGGACTAGATCAAAAGTCATGAGCTATACTTCTCGGAATCAAAGTGAACATTCTATTACCATGTACAGATGTCTGGAATACAAGAAACTATCCAGAAAGGAAAAAAAAAAAAGCAAATTAAAAAAACAAATAGTTCTGCTTCTTTCCTCCACTGGATCTTACACACACACCCCCACACCCCCACCCACACACACCCTCTGTTTCATTTGAGCTAACATGTAAGAACTTGAGCTGAAGTATTTACGCACAGCAGGCTGGGAAGATGAAGATGAAGATGGTGTTAAGATACCGATAAGCCCTGAGGTAAGAGAGAGCCTCCTGCCCTCCGCAGTAGGTTCCTTGAAAAGCTCTGTTTTGGATGACTTGGGGGCACTGGAGTAAGACTTGCTGAGCAATTTGTGGTTCTTCAGTCCATATAATTCTTCCATTCGGAGATTACTGGAGTAAGACCTGCTTAACAGTTTGTGGGGTTTCAAGTTGGCATTGTGCTCACATCGAGGATCTCCAGAACAAGACCGAGACAAAAGTTTATGCGATTTGAGAGACAGGCAGTCGTCCTGCTTGACAGCTGCAGGGCAGGGGCGGTTCAAGAGTTTGTGTGACTTAATTGCTGTCACTGCCTGCTCAGTCCTGGGGTCACTGGACAGGGAGCGACCGAAGGTCCGGTGGGACTTGGTGGCGCACACGTCCTCGGCCTTGACTGTGCTGGAACAAGTCCTCCGCAGCAGCTTATGTGTTTTGGAGATCCCATCTTGCTCGGATTTCAGCTTGGATTTGCTTTTACCACAACCAGGGGGAGGATAACTAGGCGACCTTCAAAATTGAACAACGATTAGTATGCTGGGCAAATCATGAAAATGGCAGACCACAAAAACACCTGTCAGGTACAAGCCATTCAACTCTAGAAATACCACCTCAGGTTCACACCGCCTATCCTGCTAAAATTGAAATCAAGAGTGTGTGCAGAGTGATCACAGGGGCTGAAATATATTTTTCCTCAAAAGCAAGAAAAGAGGATCAGATCTCCCTGGCCTATCCCTACAGGGCCCTCATTTTGGTAGGAAAAGCTTTGGGAAATTCAATCCATGTTATGAAAATAAAAATTTAAACATAGAAAGGAACACCCGTGTTTTTGATGAAACACATGTGATCCAGTCCATTCTTGGAAATTTAAGGACAATAAACATGTTGGGATTATAAAAAGAATTCTCTGAACGGAACATCAATGGGCTAGCAAAGCTGGGCACTGGTCAGAAGATGAAGACGTTGTCTGTTACCTGCGCAAGGTAGAAAACAAATGCAGGGGAGACTTCACTTTCTTCTCTGACAGCTTCTTATTGTGCAGACAATTGGATTTTTCTTTGCTCTGTTTCCACTGCTGGGTAACAAATGTCTGCATGATTCTGTCAAACCAAAGGTAAATCTATTACCATCAATCCAAGGCAATTTAAGATTGCTACATTTCTTGTGTAGAAACCACATCATCAAGGGAAAACCAATGTGCAGTAATCAGGGAGACACTAAGCTAGAAGATGTTTTCATATGTAGGGAAACATTAAAAAAGTCTGACTTGACCTGTTGTAATTAAGTTATTATGCTGTAATAATATAAATGACAAAAAGAATTCCCCAACTACAGATATAAAGAGATTTATAAGACTAACTTTTAGGATCAACAACTTTAGCTGCAGTGGCCAAAAAAATTTCTAAATTACTTTGCTGTGCCTGAAATAACTTTTAAAAAAAATTTGGAACCAGTTCATAGTAAGTGAAGCTAATTCCTTTTACTTAATTTGCTTACGTATTTTTCTTTGTAACAAATGAGAAAGCAAAACTAAAACCCTAAGTAAAAATAAAACATTCCAAGTTGACTCTATGGAGAAATAGTGAAGTCAGGGCAGATGTTATTCTCAGCACACAGGCTACTCTCCTACAAACACATACATGCATCACCGTGCACACATACACACAAAGAAAAAAGCAACAGGTGTTATCATGTAGTCATAAAAGACAAAGAAATCATCTCATTTGCAACAACATGGTGGACCTTGAGGGCATCAAGTTAAGTGGGATACATCAGATAAAAAAATAACCGCATTATGTGCACCAGTCTGTAGAAACAAAACCAATAATTCAACACTGCATTCATAGATACAGAGAACAGACTGGTGGTTACCAGAGGTGGGGGTGGGGAAACGAGATGGGTGAAATGAGTACAGGAAACCTAGTTTTCACACCATTTTGGCACGCCCATCAGACAGCATAGCATCTGCCGCCTAGTAGGTGCTCAACAGATGTTAATCTGAGCAGTTGGAAAAAAAAATACGCTGTATAATGGATTGTGTTAGGCAAGAGTTGTAAACTAAATTTCACCTTAGAGGTAGAGAGTACAAAAGGTTAAATTTTTGTTATCTAGTTTATATTTATATATTTTAAACTGACCTCTGAAAGAATGTTCACTTTTCATGTATGATCCACACCTAACTCACATTTGAGCAAACTGCCTCAATGTGAAGTCATAAAAACTTAAGAATTTCAAGAGCTGTGTGATCTATAAGACTCTTGATGCCATACATGAAGATTCCTGGTACACTTACAACTACGGGCAAGACTACCACAAGCTCCGTATACTGTAAGTGAAATAAAAAGTTTCAGTGTTTGCTCTTAGAACAAGGTTTATGAAGGATGCCCAATTAAAAGAAAGGTGAACATACTGCCTACCTCACTATGGAAGGGCTAAACCATGGATATATACTTAGGCAATTATTGCTCTTGATAAACTTAAGTAAAATAAAATTTGCATATTCAGAAGAATAAATATCCTTCTGAATTCCCTTCTCCATAAATACAAATTCACCAAGTTGATATTTTGCTAAAAGTTTTTTTGACTGTGGCTAATTAAGGTACACCCCCTAAGGTATGAGAAGTCACATCTAATAGGATAATTTTATGTTTCTAAAAGATTAACTGATATTTCTATTTATCAAAGTTCAAAGAGGAACTAAGTTCATTTATAAAAGGAAGGTTTCAAAGGTATCAATGTGGGAACCAGGAACCCCTGGCAGCAGAGGCCGAGGCTGCTAAACTGTTGACATCTCCAGGTCCAAAGGGAAACCATCCAAGAAACCAGGTCAAAGAAGAGCAAAGCCTGCAGCATTGAACAACAGAGCCTCCAACTGCAAGGATAATTCAGTCCAAGGGGACTTTCTGGTGAGGAACCAAAGAGAACACACTTTTGCTTCCCTGCTTCCTCTTCAGTAACACAGAGACGCAAGAACCTCGTCCACACAGGTCAGCCTCCACAGATGGGGTTGAGGGTAATGTTGGAAGGACAGTGGATCTGAGGCAAGCAGAAGGAACCGATCCAGTTCTAAAAGTGAACTCAACTGAAAAAATCATGATACAGTTCCCAGCAATAGGATGCATTCCTCTCCCAAGGCACACACTTCGAAAAGCTCTCACAGAGTGAAAATGGAGGGGAGGAAAGCAAAGAAGACTCAGTTCTCTTGAATAGATATTTACTTTTTATTCTTTGAAAGACTTACTTCTTTAGCTGATGTCCTAATCCAAATCGTTCTTTTGTGGAAATCTGAAAGACATCAACTGTGGGCACTGCAGAGGGGAAAAAAAGAAAAAAATCAAGGTTCTGGAACGCAACACATTGAATCACCCATTTAATCATCTTTTTAGTCCTAAAAAAGAATGAAAAGCAATGTTACTATGTATCACCATGTGTATATATGTAACAAATTTTATATATACTACACAGTTATAAAATATTATTACATAATACATAATATGCACACATTTTTAAAAGTGTACACGCTGTGCCATGTATGGGTACTTCTGTTTTATATAGAGGTCACTCTTGGTCACTGCTTATTATATAATAATGATAATTAACTATATAAATGTATAGTATATGCAGTGATGAAGAATCATCTTCAATAGAGAGAGGGAAAGAGATAGATGGGTAGATCGATAGCTAGATGATAGATAGATGATAAATACACAGTATGAACAGAAATTTGTAGGGTAAGTCACACACTGTTTTTTTTAAATAGAAGACCATGCATTTGTAAATGTATTCTTTTGTTTCATAATACAATGAGGAGAGTAAAGCACAGGTAACTTTTTACTACGTATGTTTAATATTTTTACCAAGTATACACATTTTCTTAAATGGACAACTATGATATTTATGAAATTTATCTCTCAAAAAAAAGTCACTCACCATTATTCACCACTTGAAAGGAAATTGGGTGCCTACGTTAATAAAACATACACACAAATAACCCTGATACCATGACATCTTAATCCAGTGGGATCAGACAGCCAAAAAAAAAAAAAAAAAAAAAAAAAAAAAAAAAAAAAAAAAAAAAAAAAAAAAAAAAACAAGAAAATAGAATGTCACATAGTAATTAAGGTTCTGGAGAAACAGAGTTACAAGGCTGAGATTTCAGTATTAGATTGAAGACAGGCAAGGAAGAAGTGTTCTAGTCAGAGGAAAAACCAGGTCAGTGCCCTTGAGGAAGAAATGGACTCATATTCTAGGGACAGGAGATCATCAGTGGAGCTGAAGAGAACAAGGTACCCTGCTGGGAGATGAGATCCAAGAACTGCAGGCAGCATAGAAAGAGCAAGGGTAGGAGTAGAAAAATCAGTCAGGAGCTTAGAGGAATTGACAAAGATGGACCAGTGGAAGGGGAGAGCATTTTGGATTCACACTTTCTGGGAGATTTCACTGCTGGGCTAGGTAGCCTTCAGCTATCAAAAATAAAGGCAGCAAGGTTGAATCTAAGGATATTGGCCGGAGCAAACTAGACAGGACTTAAGGTTCCTGATATGTGACAGACTATCGGAAGAACAGGTTTGAAAAGGTGAAGATGATCAGCAACTTGACTCTGGATAACTTAACTTGGAGATGTTTATGTATCACTCCAGAGGGAAAGTTAAGTGGACAACTGGACAGAGAAATCCAGCATGCAGGCCTTCATAGGAGAGTCATACTAAGATATAAATTTAGACTGTCAGAATATCTATGTCTTTAAAAGATATGAAGTCGAATGAGAAGTCACTTGTTGGTTGCAGATGGACACAAGTCTAAGGATTAGGTCCTCAAGACCTTCAGTAACTGGAGGCTCTGTAAAGAAGGTCATACACAGAGAAACTGCTAGAATGGTGATTGATTTCAGAATGCTGATCTGGACACACATTGGCAAGTTTTCCAAGGAAGGGCAAACAACAGTTATCAAATGCTGCTGAGGCAATAACGACAAAGACCCAAGGGTGAGACTGACAAGAGCAGCATCTACCAATTGCCGGGTTCCAAGCCTCAAGAAGAATAAAGAGAGATGAGAATGAAGTGAGCTGACAGAGACAATTTTAATGAAGACGATTAATAGTCCAGAGAAGAAAAGTAGGAAGGTACTAATTAAGAGCAATCTAGATCACCAGGAGTTTATCTGAAAGGTGAGAGAAATATTTGTCTGTTGACAGGAGTCTTCCAGCGGAGAGACATGAGTAGTACAGGTGTCTGAAGGAAGGGTACAGCACTTAGGGTGGCATTGTATACCAAAATACAGACAGCATGACTCACACTTACAGGTAAGTGACTACTACTCAGAGCAATGACCATCTTGTGCACAGGAGAGTTACAGACCACATATGCGCTTCAGTATACAAGAAGCTGATATCCCCAAGTGCCTCGCCCCTGTGTACTCTGAGCAAAGAAAATGTGAGCTGCTATCACCACAGTCAATTTCTTTCCTGAAGCCATTCTAGTCCTTACACGGAGAGCGAGGGAAAGAGCAGACTTCACTCCAATGCCATCTGGCCCGCACCAAAGGTTTTAAAAATTGAAATGTGTATAAAAACTCCTGTGGCCTTGAAAACTCAGTGAAATTATTTGTAAAGAAAAGACTGACTAAATTAGAATACACCGTAGCCTCTCTGAAAAGGCTGAAAAAGACAGTCTCTTCACCAAAGATGAAAAAAAGATGGAAGAAGAGACAACAAAAGGGAAGAGGCCAAAACAGAAAAAAAATGTAGAAAAATCCAAAATGTACTAGAAAAACTGAAATCTTCAGTGCAAGAAAATGTATAAGGTAGAGAAAAGAAATAATAGATGTTTATTGAGAATATATAAATTAAGCCTATAATTTAATATCAAATTTAGACTATGAATAACTAGAACTGTCACTATTTTACCAAAATGATACATTTTCTAGGAAGATGTTACAATGTATAACTTTAGGACTACCATTAAAATTTGAAGAGACATAATTTTGGAGTACACTGAAAGAAGTAAAAAGATGCTAGCTTCCAAAAATGTTCCAAAACTCAGGTGATAAGAATGCCTATTTTATTAAAATTAATAAAATTGCTATAATTGTATTTAATGTATTTATGTAAGATGTTAAAGGGGATATGAACTGTAGGAAGAATTTGTATTACTACCCCTGTAATTTTTCTATAAATCCAAAATTTTTAATTTTTCAATGTTTTAAAAGTTAATAGTCTTCTGACAACCAGTAACGCTCATCAGAAAATAAAACAAAATACAAAACATAAATTTAAATATAAAATAAACTGAAATACAAATATGAAAATAAAATTTTATTTTATAAAATATAAAAAAGCAGACAGGTAGTAAACAAATACTCAGGAATGAATTTAGTTAAAACTAGACACCTACAAAAAAAAAAAATACCCCACAGTACTGTACTGACATATGAAACTAGAAACTACAAATATTCCTTACAGGAAGAATTATTATAGAAACTATCACAGAAATGTCTATTCTTCCTTAATTTACTTAAATATTTATGTTTGAGCTAACAAACTATCCAAATGGTTTACTCTGGAGGCAAGATAATCAGGAAGAACTTGACTATACTCGTGAAGTGTTTCCAGGTTTTCAGAAAGGTGAAATCTATTTAACTTTTCCTTGTCTGTCAAATAACTTAGGTTGGGGAGGCAATAAATTAGGGCTTATCAAAATATGTAGAAATTATTCTAACACTCTCATTGTGTAAATGTAGAGATATTAATGTGACTATTATGAAAAAAACTTCTTTTAATCTTAATTATTTATTTTAAACTAAAAGCATTGTGTAAATGTAGAGATATTAATATGACTATTATGAAAAAACTTCTTTTAATCTTAATTATTTATTTTAAACTAAAAGCACACTTGGGATCAGAAGATTTGACTAAGATGCAAGCAATTGTGGAAAAAAAATATTATAAGAATTATGTATCTTTACTTAAAGTAGATTTCCTCTTGTACAATAAAATGACCTTTTGTTTAACTTCAAAGCACTTTCTCTTAACATTACTGTTCAGATATATAGACAGATTAGCCCTAGCTAAATATCACAGTTCAAGTATTATTTATACATTTTCAAAACCTAGAAGTAAATGCTTGCTCAAAAAGAACTGTTAACTAGTTCATTCTAGGTTATGAATTAGTCATATATTTTTTTCAAGTTCACTTTACTATAAATGTTTACTGCAAAACAGTCTTCAAGAAATATTTTTCTCACCTTTTTATTTCCTTGCAATCTCCAAGTCATACACCAGGATAAAATTGAATTATTTCTTCTAGAATTTTTTTTTTTTCCTTTTTAGACACATCTCTAATTCTGGCCATGAATTTCATATTCTGTCTTACTGTATTTATTTTTGTTGTTTTCATTTCTTTTTTTTATTGAGGTGACATTGGTTCACAATGTTGAAAATGGTTCAAGGGTACAGGTTCACATATCCTCAATTATATTTTAATACACCTCACCCATCATGAAGAGACCCAGAGATCTCCACATATATAGTCTATTGATGACTGCTCATTTAAAATCAATTTTTCCAAGAAAAAAATAACAATCTTTCAGGAAAGTTGCTATAACTTTCCTGATGATAATGTGAGTAAACGCACTTGTACAAGTCCCAGAATAAATTGTGCATTATAGAAAAGCAGAAACCAATCAAAGGAACCATATGTTTGGAGAAACTTCCAGCACATTTTGCTACAGAGTAGAATCAGTCTGAAGGGGCTTTAAGCTTTAAGGGGCTTTAAGTTTGAGCAGAAACTCAAAACTCCTTATTTTATGAAAGAGGATGAAGCTAACAGTATACTAGCACTACATGTGTTAGTAGACAGAATAGATTTTAACCCAGTTTTCACAAGATTTGAAATAGGCCCACATACAATAGTAAAATATTTTACAGTACCGTAAAAAATATATATATAATTCTCAATTTCAAAAATAGAAATATGCTACACACTTAGGTTATATATGTAATATTAGTAATTCAAAAGTACAATAAATACTAAAATTAAATATCAGAATCAGAGACACAAAAAATTAACTCAATAAGCAGTCCTAGATATACTTACAGAGCTACTACTAAGTTTTCTTTTAGGTTTTACTTACTTACTTTTTTTTTCCACAACATGTTAACTTCTGAAATCTATACAAACACACATTATGTTTCTGTCTATGTATCATCAGCATTGAACCGTCTTTGTTAGAATGTCAACATATTTCAGTATCATAATCAAGATATCTGCATATCTTGCTCAGAATTACCACATAAGCAATCATTTTGATTAGTGCATATCTGCATTGAAACATCTTTGTTAGGATGCAAAGTTATTTAAGTATCATTACCAAGAAGATATCTGCATATCTGCTCAGAATTACCATATAAATATTTTGCTGAATGCATATCTAATTAATATGCAAAATAATAAACAGAGAAGTAAAACTAACCTGGGCCATTTAAATACTGTGTAAGTGAACAGTGTAGTCGGACAATTATAGGTTCTGTACGAATCACTTCCCAAGCCACAGCAATCTCCTCCTGTGCAAGAATATTTAAAAGATGAATTAGTTATCTTTCAGAAGTCTTAATTTCTCCAACATGAAACAAATGAACTATTTTAAGAAATATATAAACCATTAAAGGTAAAACTATCTCAAAACATATTAGTAAATAATGAAGTCCAATGAGCCCATACAAAATATACACATAATCTCTATGAAACATTGCTCTACTTCTTCAACCAATCAGCATTACTTTACAAATCACTCACAAAATCAATGCATTACTAATAGTACCAATATGGGAACTGAAACGTAATGTCCTCCAAGAAGGAAAATGCTTTAAAAATCTTCTTGCATGGATACTTACATCAAGAAAGCTAACATCAATATGCAGATCAATATCTACATCATCAATGGCTCCATATTCCCTGAAAGCAAAGATTAACATTACTTTTCTTTCATTTTTCTTAAAAGATCATGTGTGCTAGGTTATCTTAAATTGAAAAGTCAACATCACATTCTTACCCCTGACTTAACCGCAAGTTCAAGCACGAATATACACATGAATTAGATTAATCTAATTAGACTGCTACTTTGGGTCACCTCGCCACACTCTACACATCTGTCCATCTTCATGCACATGCCCACACATGCACACATCCAAGAGTTGTTTGGTTCATAATTTCAAATATCCTTGGTTCTCTACAGAAATTAATCTTCATATATGACTGTTCAGTTTCCACTGTGCTGAGGAAACAGAGTAGTTTCCAAGGGAAGAACGGGGTTGCAGACATGTGGAAGGGAGGACAGAGAATAATTTACTGTGTTACTGATAGGTTCGAGTTTTACTTTCATATGAGATCTTGGAGGTTCTGAAACTTCCAGGTGCTCAGCTATTTAAATGCCACTGTTTTGTCAAAGCAGTATGTTCCAAATGAAGACAGCAGTTCAAGTTGTGCTCAAACCAGCATATGTTTTTATCTTAAAATTTTTTCCCTATGCCAAACCACCAATGCCAAACCATCTGCCTCCCTCCCCCATATTTTTTAAAGTTAATGAAACAACAAAAACAAAACCCAACAGTTTCTATATTCATACATACACTTATATTTTTATAAACATCACAAATATTATACATAATGAGGGATGAAATGACAGAGAAAACTAAAATGATAAAAGTTAGTGAATGTTTACTGATTATTTATGTACCAGAAAATTTTCTAAGGGATTTACAGGTTAGTGATTTTAGCATACTATAAGAGGGCTACCATCTCATTTTATGGGTGATAAGCTTGGATCATAAAGTAACTCACTAATCACTCTGTAGCAGAGTGAATACACATCCCTTAAATACATATATTTATGTAGGCGCTTATCAGTTTATCACACAGTAGTAATATCACTTGGCGCCATTTACACAGTAAACTATCACTTGGTGGTCAAATGTTACTGAATGATCTCATGAATCTTCATATCCTTGTGACGTGAATATTATTTTCTATCCTAGTGTGCAAGTGAGGAAACTTGAGTTTCAGGGTGGTGAAAACAGATGACTAGATTAAAAAGCCACTGGGGAAAGCTGACTAAAAATATCAAAGACTCCAAAGCAGGAAGAGGCTGGGAGAAGAGTGAGAACGAAGAGAGAAGGAAGCACAACAGATTATGAAAATGGATACAATATGGGTGGATACAATATGGGTAATAGCTGATAGGAACACCCTAATATTATCTCAATTAGTAATAAATTACTAAAAAAAAAAGGTAGTCCAGGGGAATGTCAGGTATTGAATTCATGTCCAGCTTCAAAATATGCAAAATACAGTGTCCAGTACAGAGTAATAACTATTTCTGTGTGTAATCTAAATAGTGCTAAATACAGCACAAAATGGTGGCACTTTCATAGGATTCAGAGAAGACATTTTTAATGACTGAATGTTATTTTAAAATGTGATGAATAAATGAGTTTAGGAGTCTTTACGCTTTTTGACACATGTGACCCAAAAAAGCCACATATGAATAACTTAGCCTTTGGGCTTTCTCCATCCTCACCATGAAAATATAGCTAAACATTGAACACATGTCCATTATTTATGAAATAAGACTTACTATCCATTCACAGTAATAACTTTAAAAGGTTACATAAAGAAGACATAAAAATTGTTCACACAGGAATTTCTTTCATTCCATGCATCAAGGCATCGATATTACAGTAAGATATAAGAACCTTTATAACCTTTTTAGGTGTGATATGCAAATGTAAATACAAAAATATATAAGCTAGTTATGAAATTTACAGGTGCTGTCACAACATTAAGAACCAAGAAAATGAACCACTGTACTTACGCCTCTAGTTTAGGCTTCAATTAACAGGTCCCATACAAGCGCCAACAGTAAATACCTCAGGCTTTTCAATCTATATTTAGTCCGTGTCATCTAATCCTCTCTCTCTCCTCTCCTTCCCACTACCTCTCCCCCTTCCTTTTCTCCCCCTCCCCCCTCCCTCTCCCTTACCTTCTCTTTCTCCCCCTTCCCAGTTCTTTTCATAAGGCAACAAGCAAAAGCAAGATCTACCGGGCTACTGAAAAATAGATGTAGACTCCATGTGATGTTCAGGCTGACCCTGAACATTGGAAGAATAGGCATAAATGAGTTCAATAGCTACTGTTAGGCACATTAAAAGAAAGACTCACTCAAAGCAAGGATGAGGTAGAATGCCAATGATTTAAGAATACTTTCAGCAGGACAGAGACCTTGACGACATTGTTCCCAAGAAAATTCTAACAATGACGTGCACATTTTTACTTAGAAGGATATATGTAAGAAATCTGGTGGAAATGAACACTGGATAAGGAAATAAAATATAGCAAATTTGTATTATTTTTAAAATTACTAGTTACTAAGCAGGAGTTGATATAAAATCATTTAGAATCCTGGGGAAATTGTTCTAAATACATTGTTTACTGGTTTGGGAACCAGATGTGCTTTCAGTACAATAAAAATAGGAAAATCAAATTAAGTGTAAATGAGAAATTAACCATGGATTATGGATTTAATTTTATAAAAAAATGCTACGTATTTTTTAAAAAGTATGTTTTTTCTGATTACCAAGATAATATAGGCTCATTAAGTGAAAAAGAGGAAAATAAAATAACTCATAATATCACAGCTGAGAGGTGATTATTTTTGTTTCTATCTCATTTTGGTGTCTTTCATATGCTATAGATAATACAGTATGTAAAGATTTTTTTAATTCATCTTTTTGTTGTTTACATATTCATGAATATAAGCATGCATGTTACTTATATATTTTCTATATGTAACATATATACATATATGTTACTTATATATATAGTATATATACTTATATATATATTACATATATATTACACCATTGCATTCCTCAGGGTTCTCCCTCCACCTCATCACCTGAGAGCCCTGCTTTTGATCTTCCTATATTCCTTCCTTCCCCAATTTCTTCCTCCTCCAACCCCTCCCCTGAATAGTATGCTGCAATCAAAACTGATAATGAAGCATTTGTAACAACATGGATGAACCTAGAGGGAATCATATTAGCAGAAATAAGTCAGAAAACATAAAAAACAGAAAAAGACAGAAACCATATTATCTCACCTATAGATGAGACACAGGAATAACAAACAGAAAAACAAGAAAAACCCAAAGTAAGTTCCCAGTGGAGCTGGGGCAGGCTGCTAAGAATTTTGATCCACTTTTTCACTTCCTCTATAATGAATGCTTTTCTGTGTTGTGGAATGTTCTTCAAGACCACAAAATTTAAAGTTACTTTTTTATGTATAAAGTTATATAATAAAACATTTAATCATTTTCAATTCTTCTACTATAATATTGATGGAATCATTTCTAAAATTATTAAGTGATATACATAGTATAACTAGACTATACTATCTTAAAGGAGGCTTCCAATTCATCATCACACCAACCAGGTTATCACAATTAACATTCCCACATCTTCCTCATCACCAGGTAAACTTTTCTCTCATGACTGCCAATTTTATACAATAACTTCCACTGGGTTATTTGTGATGGAAAGGCTTTGGTGCAAATAGAGGCAGAGAAAGGAATCTGAGACATAATATTTAATGTGTGACTTTACATGATTTTCTTAGTGTTTTGATGGTTAAAAGAATCTTTCCAATTTCTAACACTATCAATATCCTTATTTAAAAAAAAAAACTACAAGTGCTCTTTCTCACCACAACAGAGCATGCCAACAGAATATTGAGAAAAGGCATTAAAGGTTTGCAATTAACTGCATCTGCAGGTGTAGATCTGTAAATAGTTACACTTTTGTTTTTATGCCACACTTCAAAGAACTCACAACAACGCTGCATATATGCAAACCAATTTCCGTTGTGATGGCCTTTTTATATAATGCCAGTAATTTCACGTTTCCCGCTGCGAGATTACAAAGCGTGATTACAGTTTGTCCAGATGCAGCGACCCAGTGATCAGGATTGCTTCTATATCTGAATAACTTCCAGTAGCCTTGGAGCTTATGAATAGCAAATGCAGAATCAAGCTGAATGCTTGAAGTATGAATGCAACTTGAATTGTGCAGTTAGATATCTGATTGTATCCTGAATGCTGTGTTGGGTTTATATTAAGTCAAAATAATTCAATGTACCACCTTTATTTACTCACTGTGAAATATCACATTAAATTGAACTTGAATACTTTATTGAAGATAAAAGAAACAACACACATCATGATCTGATGTACTTATTTCACTCTGGAGCTAAGAGAAAAGAACCACTCCACAAATTTCTGTCTATATATTTAGTGAAATTTCCAATTACAGGTGAACTATTCTTTGAATTGATGTATCCTGAAATATGGGTATTTGATATTTTCTTGCAATTGACATGTGAACCAGTTCACTAAGAACATATGAAGAAAATACTTTTTTTCAATGAATTATGTATTTTCAAAACACTACAAGTTAGAATTCTTAGCAATTCATAATCATTACGACAACATCCTTTAATAAGACACAACATACATACAATAAGTGAACTATTAAAACCATCTAACATGGACCTTATGAAGGAGGCACAGACTATTCATTATAGTGCTGTGATATTTAAGGTGTTTGATCAAAATTATGCAGTCATCACAGTGGTTATAAAAATGTAGGTACCTAGCTTCTCCTTATTAACTGGGAAATTAAACACATATGAAATACTAATACAGGTTCTTGGGAAGTCAATCTCTCTATCATTATTTAAAGTGTTCCTGTATTTTGAAAGGTTGTATATTTTGTCAAGGAACAAACACCTTCCCATGACATCTGAAACTCAACAGCTTGCATGTCTATCTCTGCAAGCCTACTAAATGTGTGTTTTCTGCTCTGTGTGGGAGAGATGTTTGTGAATGGGCCAAGAAATATGCAAACTCAGTAGTCAGGAAAAAAATCTTGGCAGATGAGAGCATTTGCAAGACAGTATCAAAGGTAGCTAAAAATGTCTCTGGAAGACTGAAAAGAATTTAAAAAAATATTGGGCCCAGATAGGAAGCCCATAGAGAATAACAGCTTATACGAAGTAGAGCATAAACAGTTGCTACAACTCTGCCCTCAGGTTAAAAATAATTTTGCTTGAAGTAAAGGATTTGAGAATAGAGATGACTCCCTGAAATCTGGACATCTTGATTATGAGCCAGTGTTTCTGGAAAATACTCTCCTCCTTTGTTTCTTTCATCTATGTGCCTCCTGTCATCACATTCCCATGGCTTCCAGAGTCAGACTGTTTTTCTTCGAGGCTACAGAGGCAGCTGGGAGAAGATCAGAATGCTGGAAAGGACACTACAAACATCCAACCAAGATCTTTTGATGAAAGGCTACTTTCATGTGGGTTATATTATGTTGTGATAACTGAGCTCCTCAAAATCTCACTGTTAGCAAAAGATCTATCTCTCATAATATGTGGTTGCTATGGGAATGGGGGGTGAGTGGGAGTAGGGGCAGTGGGAGACTGTTGTTCTGTTGTTCCTTAAGGAGCTCAGGGTAGAAGGGTTCGGGGGATATGGGAATTCCATACTGACACATGGGCTCACATTTCACTGGCCAAAACTAGCTGTGCATCCACACCTAACAGTAAAAGGAGCAGGGAACTATAACCCTATCATATGTCAGCAGATGAGAACCAAAAGATATGTAAGTAATCCTACTGAGCACTACAAGGAGAAATCCTGAAATGCAGATGATTAAAGTGATCTGCCTTGGCTTTTTTCTTTTCTTTACCTTTGTATTTTTAAAAGGAGATGTATGACTAGGTTAACCTAAATTAGATAGGATAACCTCCTCAAACCCGAAAAAATCTCCAGCATATCCTGTCCTTGAGAATATCAACTCAAAAAAGCTCTATTACAATTGTCCATCTACAAAAAGTGATGGAGATTCAAAACAGTCACAATTTTTCAATCATACAACCTACAGGAAGCATCAGTCACCAGGAAAGGGCTAGGATATTACTCACACAGCTTTAAGTGATCATAAAACATGTATTTTATATGGGGTGGGTGCTGGAAGCATCACAAGGAAATTATCAGACTCACTTTACTCCTAACCAAATGAGACTTTTGTGACTTCTAATTCCCTACCTTTCTAAAAATATTAACCTCAAATTATTTTCAAATGGCACTGATAATTTTTTTTAATAAATACATGACTGTATGAGGAACCTTATAATGAAAAGCATCAAATATCCTCATCTAGTTGCATGATTCCAGATGAAACAAATTTGAACAGATCATAGGGCTAATTATAGGGTTCCTCCAGAGACCTAAACTACTTCATATATGAGCACCTAGGAATCAGTTTGTAAAAATGTTTCCACAGAGCTAGGACTCTGCTTTTAAAAACATGCCCATGAATTTACCTATTGAAGCAAGAGTATCATTAGTCATTTTTTTCTTTATCCTACTCCAACTTAACTTTAAGAGGGTTTCGCTTCAATCAAGACAATCTCAGTTATTTTCATCTCTTACCAAGAACTTAGATGTGGTTAACTGCCTTTCTCATTAGATGTCACATAAAAAAAAATGACATCTAATAGCCTATTATGCACATTGAGGTGCTTTTGCTCTTCAGACTCCATTAAGTTCTTATAAACCTCAATTAAGTAAAAGAACAGCTAATTAGAACAGTCTGTTTTCGATAGACTTAGAACTTCACAAGGAAGAGGACTTCAAGACCTCATGGTCTTGCTGTTCCTGTGTGGTCAAGCCTGAGTATCTGAGACTAGCCAGTAAACTCATTCTCATTTATTTTAAGTAAACCAAATTACTTCTACTATGATTTACCTTTATACCATGTGACCTCTGGGAGGTTATTTATTATGGAAACATCCTCTATAACTAGAGAAACTCTAAAGCAGGTGGGTACAGGTCTCACATTCATTAAGACTAAACTTGAATCAATCAAGACAAGTAAAACAAGTAAGAGAATAAAAGCTCCTTATGATTTTAGGAACTTTATTAAAAATTAAGCCCCCAAAATTTAATTACAATAACTGATAAATTATCAATAAATTCATTAATAATTGTAAATACTAATATATATAATCTCTAGTGCTTAACCAATGACAGAATGATTGAGGTCTTGATAGCATGGAAATACGTCTTTAACATTAAAGTCATCAACATGTTTTTAACATGAAAGCCATCTATATATTTTGAGGTAATTCTCTAAAGAAAAACATCTATTCTGAATAAAAAGTTGAATTCTATGCTGCACTCTGTGATTTATTTTATCCCAAAGATTTCCTTAAGGAAATAACCATGATGAAAGCTTTAAGTTGTGAAACAAAGTTCGGCTGAAAAATAGGTATTTTTGAGATTTTTTTTTATTGATAGTCTTTATTGTCTTCTTCATTTACTCATTTTAAAACACTCAATGTCCATATTCCCAGACTATGATGGTAGACTGTGGGTAAGTTAGTGGTGAATGCACATACGGTAAATGAGTTGGTCAGGTCTTTTCTGCCATTAGCTTCCACGATCAACACCTGTGGTATTGTGCCCTCCCCATGATTGTACAGGCCTGAGCCCAGTTGGTGTGTGAATGTGGGCACACCTGGATCTAGGAGAGCAGGGGGCGGGGAAAAGGGTAGCATCAACTTGCAGGAGCTGGAAGGAAAGCACAGAAGAGAACAGGAAGAGAATGCCAAGAGAATGCAAGAGAGAGTCCAGAAAAAGAATGTGAAAACTCCTACAGGTCTAGGAGCTCACCTGTCTTCCAGACCCCTGCCCATGCCTTGCCTGGTCCATGCTTGCTCTATTGTGCACTATAATGGTAATACCTGATAAGGGTATCCAAATATTACTTTAACGGGAAATAAATAAAAATAACTTAAAAGAAAGATTAAAAAAAAAAAAAAAAGGCAGATACTCCCTATCCTGAAACTAAGAGATCAACTGTGACATGATTGCAGCTAACTTACTAAAATTTTTCTAAATTGCAAGGACTTGCTTCTTTAAGTTTTACTGGGATTATACTTACTCCCTCAACAGCACCTTGATGAACCTCTTGTGAGTAAGAGAGGGAGGGTTGAGTTACACCAATACCTCAGTTTGTTTAGGGTGCAGGTGGTTGCACCTGTTTTTGAGCTAAAATGAAACATTCATTTGCTAACTATAAATTATAAGTGTTTTACTTCCCAATGAAAACTCTTTATTTGCTCTCTCAAAACCTGTATATGTTTATAGAAAAGACTGTAACCAAATGTGAACAGGGGAGGAGAGTCAGCAGGAAGGGGGAGAACAAGAAAAAGTAAGCCAACAATGACAAGCTATAAGAAGTACAATAAAGCCGGTGCACAGGGCAGGATATGAATCTATACTGGAGATGCACAGAGATCTCTGGATACAGGCTTGAATAAAGATGGGGTTGGGGGGTGGGCATATCTTGGTTAAGGGAATTGCTAACACAAATACTCAAATCAAGAGGGAAAGTGGCAGATGCATTTGGAGAATAGAAAAAATTCTGGTTTAGGGGGATGCTAAGCTGGAATTGCTGTCAGGCTGTGAAATTCTAGTGCGTCTTGAAAAACTACTCTTTAGGCAAAGAAGAGGGACCCAAAATAATCGGATCTGCCTCCTAGAAGGACATTAGTATGGTGGCAGAGAAGAATTTTTCTTGAATTAAGGTGAGGCTAGGGCAAAGATGGAGTTTTCTGAATGACTAAAAATAATAAATGGTCTGGAAATTTATCACCAAATAAGATATTAAGTAACTGTGAAAAAATATAATTATTCAAACAAGATTGCAAATTTTTCTTTCGTGGGGGGGCCCATCATGTATCAGAATGTGATTGTACACCAGTGATTATGCATTATTTGCTTTTATTAAACTAATTCCACAAAATAATTTCTTTAGTGCAACAAATATAATCTTAAAACACATGGCAGGGGGGCAGGGTGCATAGCCATAAATATGTCATTTTGCATAAAGATAATCTCTTCAAATACTCTCAGATATTATTAAACTCAAGGAAATCTCCACTTACATAATTTCAATAGAAAATTCTAGTGATTTATTAAATAATTTTAAGTTTTAGTTATCAAAGGTATTTATTTACCTGAGAGAAACTGCATGTGGACCATATATCTCTCTCACTGCAGACAGGTCGGCTTCCAGCTGTGGGTGCTTGTGCAGCTCCCCATCATAGTTCACCTGTTGAAAAGGGATGATTTAACTTAGGATGAAGTGACTCAAAAAAATAAAAATGAAAACAATCTCTTGGGCAGATCACCCTATAAATTCTGTCATGATCATTTCCTCTATTGCCTTCAATAAAAAAAATACAGATCATTCAGCAATTAGTCATTAAAGTTTTTAGGTTTACATAAAATCCTGTGTAAGTTATTATAGTTAAAAAGTAAAATGAGACTTGATATGATGAAAAAACAAATATTAAAGAGCAAATAATTGTCTGAAACATAAGCTGAAAAATTTCTAGACTAGATATCTAGACTGAAAAAAAGGATTTATTTACGCTGTGTAAGATTTACTGTGTAAACAAAAAATCAAATCTAGAAGAATTATATTCCAAACTAGTGAAGTATTCTAATGGTTAAAGAATCATTAGGAAGACTATCCCATTTCTGGAAAACTTCCCTGGAGAGTAGAAATTTAGTTTTATTTATGTCTATCTTTCTACTCCTTTCATATGCTTGGTTGACAAATTATTGACCTGCTTTTTTATATGACTTTTTAAAAAACACCTCTTTCATGTAATCTATTATACTATCCATGTTACGATATATTTAATTAAGAAGTTTATAGAAAGAGAACCAGACATCTTATATAGCCATACTCTAAAATAAACTGTTCATTTGAAAATTTTAGCATTATCATATAAAAAGAAAATGATAGTTCTTCATATATATGTATATATACAAACATCTGTACATACATGTGTGGCTATGCTGTTTTCATGTATATGTTATTCAATTGTAAGTTATAAGTTTTAATTAAATATTAAAATAGAATTTATAAATTGCAATGTTATTTCATAACAATTTCAACACTTTACATTAGTGTGAAAGGAAAAGGAAGAAAAGAAATACAAATAGAACTTCAATTTAGTTGTTAGCTTATTTTGACTTTTCTTCATGGCTTTTTGTTTATCTTTCCCATGTCCCATATAATAGTGAAACAACTCAGGGGAGGAGAGAGGGGCAGAATGGGAATGATCATGGAGAGAAGGGAGGTGAATGCTGGGGATTACAAAGATGTGAAATTTGTATATAAATAAATTATTAAAAAAAAAGAAATATAAATAGAAAAATGAAGAGGCTCAATAATGAGATCCTATATTTTTTATAAAGGTTAATCATTGCCTATTTAAAATTAACATGCTTTTGTTAGAAATGTCATCATTTCAAAAGATTAATTTGCTCACATTATGCTTAAGAAATGTGAAAAATCAAAAGCATTTAAAATGCTGCCTGCTAAAATCTCTATAAGTGAACTAAGACAATGTTCATGTAAAATAAGTGATTATGGCTAAAGAAAAGAAAAAGCTACACTGATTTTTGATATGTAGAAAATGAAACAGATTAGTTACAGGCTCCCTACTCATTTACAGGTTTCTCAGATCACAAGCAAGATTTCCACCAGAACACATAAGGCCATTGTGAACTTCTAGAGTGATATTTGGAAAATCTGCTTTACTTACCTGTCCTCCATAATAAAATTCTTCAGAATCATTATCACCTTCAGAATCTTCTTCCACTGTACTATTCTGTCTTGACTCCTAAAATGAATGGAGTAAGAAAATTACTTTCATGGTGAAAATGACTTGCCTCCTTTTGAAAATAAAGTAGAAAGATAATATACCAGGTAAATCTTGTGTGTGTCATGTGTATTTTATATAAAAACATTCTTTGTGCAGTACACATCAAAAATGGAAAGTAGTCTTCTGGCTGAGTTCAGGTCTAACTGTGACTTTTAAAAAAGTTATATTTTGCTGATTCTGAGTAGTTACACAGTTTAATATTTGATGTACATAAAAAAACTATGTATGATCAATTGCAACTTTGCTTTTGTTCTGTGAAAACACTGACAAGCTCATACTGATTCAATTTTTTATTAAAGAGTTCCTTAGCATATTTATCCCAGACGGTTCTCACTTCTGCTGCCAACTCTACACAATGATGTGAAAGAAAAGACACTCTGAATGCAAAATAAAAATCAAATTAGGAAAACAAAAATGAATCACATTATGAACAGAACTTTCAGAATACAAAATTATTTGTTTTAGACTTCATATTTCAAAAGGATATTTGATTAAACATGCTTGAAATTGGAGCTTCGGTTTCTAATTAGCTAACCCATATCCATCATGCATCGAACATGCATCGAACAAAGAAAATTCGCCTAATGCAGCTAATAGTGTATTCCTATCCCTAATCCAACTGACATAATTAGGCAGCTTCCTTTTAGATAAGGAATTGAAAAATCCAATGATTTGTAATCACTCCAAAGTTTATAGATGGAAGTTAAATTTTTAAAGCAGTCCAAAAAAAAAAAAAAAATGTAGTGGTTTTTTTTTTTTTTATGCTAACCATTTTTAGTATTAGCAAAAGTACTGTGAAATCAGTGACCCTCAGTCTCAGGGTCAATAAGAGAACAAATATTAGCGACACTAAATGACTGAGGGTTGTGCTGCAACTGTCAGTCTCACTGCACTCATTGTGTGTGTCTATGGTCCCAGTATTTATTTACAGATTAAGAAGAGGTTTTTATAGGCAAGAAAAGCAGATGAGTATTGTAGTTGTTTTTTTAAAATTCTGGCTAGTAACAGTAAGTCTATATCCATACCCTATGCTACTTTTGCTAGAGAGACCATCTCTTATAAATGAAATTTTGAGGGTATCAAAACTATGTGGAGTGATAGATGGTTATAGTGAGTTTCATTAAGTCATCCTTAGTTAGTTACATTATTTGGTAAAAGCCGATGGTAAGTCTGGTTTATTTTGACTTAAGCCAGATGGTCTTTCTATTATTTTAAGGGAGCTTCATTCTCAAAGTTAATTTTAGATCACTGTCCCTTCAACCTAAGTCCCTATGTTAGGTGAACTTCATTCACCTGCTAATACAATTTATCATAAACAGCATTGATGGTACTAACTAGACACACAGAATACATTTAAAATATAGCAATTCTGTTTTGAAGAAATATAAAGTGGAATTTACATACCTCCCCATTTTCCTTCTGTAATTTGGATTTTATGGATAAGCAACAGCTGATGTCATTTGTTTTTCTTAATTCTGAAAGAAAGTCATTATTAAAAATCATTTTAGTCTTCAGTATATTATTTATAAGATATCCGTATGATTTAGAATAAAGAAGACCTTTTGGGTGATTCTCTCGATTGCAAGAGAATTAAGGGATATTTTGAAATCATCTTGGGTAATTACATAAGAAATGTGGCCAAATCAAAGAGCACTACACAAATTCCTTCAGCTCTCATTATATATTTTAAGGTATACATTGCCTTGTTTGCCTTTTAAATATTCAACTTGTCTAGCAGCATCCCTATGCTGAAAATACCTTCACAAGTGCAAATATCAACACACTATGCTTAAAAAGCACTTTTTAAAAAATACTGTATATTTACATGCTAAAAAACTGTTGAAAAACAACAGTATGGAGATCCAGACTTAATGCAAAATGAATATAGGCTAAAATACATAAAGTTATCTACAGTATTAACCTAGTATAAAAAATCTTTTAGACTTCAGATTTTAAAAGTATATCTACCTAAGTGTACTTGAAATGGAAGTTTCACTTTCAATTGAGAAAATATTGATCTACTACAAAAACCATTGCATTTCCATTACCTGTTGCTATTCGATGAAAAATAACTGGAATTGGCTCTGTAGTAACTAATACATCTTCATTATTTTCTGAACTTGACACATATGTGTTATCTGAAAGTAAATATGGAAAATCAAGGGAATAGTAACTTGAAAATAAAATAACTATGAATAAATGAAATAAAAATACTTTAAAAAATAAGTTATATTGACATTGCTACCAGCACTCCTGAAACACACTACACTGTTGTAATTAATTGCAGAAAAAAATAATGAAATGCAGATTTATGTGTGAACTAACTGTAAATGGCTTCTTTAAAGATATTGTCTCCCAGTGAAATATATACTTTAGATAGTGACTATGGAAATATATCTTTAACATTCCACGTGGCAAGGACTCGTTTGGATATAATTAGTCGCCCCCAACTAACAAAACAAGGTCCTTCCAATTATCATTACCTATTATAGGAAATAAAGTTAGTCAGTGAGAAAAACAAACAAGAGCACTTGGTGAAAAATAAAGATCAATATCAAGTCATTCAAGAATTTGAGTTGAAGATTATGCTGTATATCATATTCCCCTATTTCTCTAGTATGTATTTTTAATTGATATAAACTTCGACAATGGTCCTTCCTCCATGAATTAGTTTTCTCTCAATAATATTTCACATATGAATAGAACATTAAACTATTCCATGGATTCTTGGTAAATGTTTCCCCTGGAAAAATTAATTACTTTATTAGATTTAAAATTTTTCCTTGATCAATACTAGATCTTCAAGGATACAGTAATACAACATAAAGCTGTTTACTCTCACTGATGATTACAGGGCATCTGCAAGACAGCTCTTTAACAAACACCAATTAATTAGTTATAGCCCTTAAAATACACGCATCTGTGCTGTATAAAATAAAGTATAAAACAATACTGACAAATAATAGAACACTACATGAGTTTCTGCTAAGGGGAATTAATGTTCAGACAACTGACTGAACACACAATAAGAGATCTTGAGCTAAGTTTTCATAATATTGTGTCAGTACAGTGACACACGGTAATTGATATCTAAGTCATTACTTTATTTCCAAAGAAACATCTGCATTGTTTCATAGACCTTGAGTAATGAGTAAATGATAATGATATGTATTTACAGTGCAGCCTCTGAAGACATTCAATAGATAAAAGATTTTAATAGTAATTAAGGAAGGTGTGTGTGTCTGCGGGATGGGGAGTGGAGAAGGCTGGGGTATTAAATGTGAAGCAAAATGGATTTGCCTCATTACTTTGTTTTAATTACAAATGTTGCCTCATTTATTTCTCAAATAACATCAAGGAGTGTGTGAGATTTTATGTTTATCAAGTGAGACCACAGATAGAGACACATATAAAAGAAAAAAAATTTTAATTACTGTCTCACCATATCCTTTCATGCAAGGATCCAAACCCCTCTGTTAGAGTCAGAGTTTTAAAAGTGAATGCAAACTAATGAGACTACATCAAATTAAACAGCTTCTGGTTAGCAAAAGCAAACACATTTATCGAATGGGAGAAGATACTTCACAGTCTCTATCTGCAAGGGACTGATACTCAAGATCTATAAAGAACTGGTGTAACTCAACAAAAAGCAACATAATCTCATTATAAAGTGGACAGAAGTGCTAAGTAGACACTTCCCTAAAAAAGACACAGATGGCCAATGGGTACATGAAAAAAAAGGTTCAACACCATTTAGCATGAAGGAAGTACAAATCAAAACCACAATGAGATACCATCTCACACCTGTGAGAACAGCCCATATCGAAGAGTCAAGAAACAACAAGTATCGGCCAGGGTGTGGAGGAAAAGGAACCCTTCTATACTGTTCTTGGGAAAGAAAACTGACCCAGCACTGATGGGAAATAGGGCAGAGGCTTCTCAAAGTATTAAAAATAGATCTACCACAGGATCCAGAAATTCCACTCCTCTGTATTACTGGACGATGCAAATATACTAATTCAAAGTAATATTTGCACTCCTATGCTCATTGGTTTTGCTTACATGTGAAATCTAGAGAAAGAAAACAAAGAATCAGACAAAAATAAACTAATAACAAACAATATAAATGTGATAGTAGAATTGAAGCAGCCAGAGAGGTCTGGGGAGGTGAAGAACAAGTGTGGAAGTAACCCAATGGATATGGTAAAGGGCTTTGGGTGGTGTAATGGTGGGTGTGGTGTGGTGACACACATCTGAAAAGGCGTGAGCCTGTGACTGAATGGCATTCCATGTTGTAAATCAATGTTACCCAAACAAAGTAAAATAAATAACGTAACTTCATTGTTTTAACTTTTTAAATCCTCACTCAGATTTTTATTGCCTCAAAGGTATTTGCTAGAGATTCAAATTAATGTCCATGATCACAATGAATTCCTGTAAGAAAACTTAGGGAATATTGGAGTACTTAAAGGACAGCTCAAAAAGTAAAAGGAATAACAACAGATAACCAAGGAAAGGGTACACACAGAAAAATTCATGAGTTGCATACAGTGTGAAATTGTTCAGTATCATGGAATAATGAGGATCTCATGAAAGCATCAAGAGGCAAATAAACTGGATTTTCTGTTTGAAGTAATAGAAAAGTAAAAAACTCAATTTAAAGACCAAATGATATACTGAAAATGTTGATACCAGAAGGCAGTGAGGTTTGTTTGATTCAAAGGAATATAATTTGGTGAACACGTTGCATAATGCTAAAATGCATCATTATGCATTCAAACTTACCATTTTCTATATTTTCTACCAGTTTGTGTTCAATTATTATTTGGATAATAGAATAGTTTTCATTTGTTTTTGCCTAATTTACCCAAGTCAAGCATTTTTGGGTTTCATAAGAACATCTATTATTTCTGTTATAATAGACCAGAGCAGAAAAGTATACCCAAATCAAAAATAGAAATATCTGAGCAGAGAAAACACATCAAATTTAGACCCTGTCACCTACTAGCTGGTGATTTGTCTTCCACCCTCGTCAGGCTCCGTGCTGTGTCTTTCTTTGAGGACCATTGTAGTTGTATGGATATGAACAGGTTCTATTTTTTTCACTTTGCTGTTTAAATAATTAATTCTAATCTTCCTCCAACTATTTCGTAATCATAACATCATCCATGTTTAAAGATGGGAAAGTAGGGCATACAAAGAGTAAGGGATGCATTTAAGGCAACAGAATGAGTCAGTGACAGAATAGAATATTTTCAAATTCAAATTCTTTCACTGGAAGGCTCCCACTTGACTCCAGAGTGCCAATTTTTTTTTCTTAAAACTTCTGGGAATATTTAAATTCTTTAACAAGCAGGCCTTATGGAGAACATAGAGTTCTTTATTAAAGGTTATTAACAACGAGTACTTTCTCTTCCCATCTCTATCAGGCTATGCAAGCATTATCAGAACTTTCATGGACAACTGGGGAGAAATTACAGACCTCTACATCCACCATAACTATAAATGGAATAAGCTCACTAATAAAAAGAAAACTGGAGAGAAATAGAGTTCTGGAAAAGGACTTCTTAAACTACCACTTCAATTCTATTTCAAATGCAACATAATTAAGGCAATGATTCCAGTGTTCTTTAGTGTATAACTTAAACAAATACCTAAATGACAAATAATGATTATATTGGGTTTGTATTGTATTCTAGTTTTTCACCCCAATTTATATACAACATTCATGGCATCCCTGAGCCAATGACTAAGGCTCAGAGAAAGTAAGTTATTTCTTATTTCATTAAATACACAGCTAGCTAGTAGTAAAACTATCTGAATCTGAAACTCTATGCTCTATTTCTTTATAACATAAGAAACTGTCACTCAACATTTGCAAATACTTTGTAGAAGCTATTAAAAGGATGGGAGAATTTACACCTACTATAGTTACCTAATTAAAAGTGGGAACTGATGAGAACTAAAGAATCCTGGTGTTCTGTTACAATATACACATCTATACTCTGATTCCTTACCTTAAAGAAACAGGTCTACAGTGTAAAAACTATATATAGTTTTTATATATATATATAAAGTAAATGAAAAGGCTTATGTTATTTCTTCAATTTCTTCTGGAGAGTCAACAGAGCACTTAATATTTCATTCATATTAATGTCATTATGTAAATTATTTACCTAGTACTACATAAAAACCCTCTAAATTTTCATTTCACAGTAACAAGCTATGAAACGAATTTCAATAGGTTATTTAATAGATTTAAATTATAAATCTGGGATATAAAACAGGAAGAAATAATTCTGAGTTTTGAGGATTATGCTGATACTTTTCCACAGGGGAAAGAAAATCCTGTATTTTCAAACTTAGATGATGAGCTAATCACTGAGTTACACTGATCCAGGGAAGCTTAGGGGTGAGGGAAGTTTAAGGAACATTAGTAGAAGGAATTAATAAAAGCACTGCTAAGCTTACTGCGTTGAAAGCATATTGAGCTTTATCTATTATAAGCATTTAAAAAAGCGTTAACTGAAAAATTTTTTAAATAAGACAAACATTTTGGAAGACAAATCAACAAGCACAAATAGAAAACAGAAATGAAAATGGAGGAATAATCACAGAGATGTAAAGGATTATAGATGAATACTACAAAAAACCTTTGTAACAAAAAATATCTGGACATTTCATCAAGAAATCCATTTCATCAAGAAGAGCACATGTTTTGAAAATGATTAAGAAACAGAAAAACATCCACAGAACACATCATTAATCATGAAAAGAAAATGTGGCAATTACCCCAGGACCAACCTAAAAATGATACCAGACTCAGATAGATTTGCTTATAGGCACAATTTAATTCCTTCAACAATTTGAAGTCATTACCAATGAAATATATATCAACATGTCTATAACATGGATAGCTCAACATCAAGATATCTGTTAATATAACTTGTCACAGAATGTGCAGAATATGCAGAAAGCATATGATAACCTCAATAGATGCCAAAATAAGCACTTGATAAAGATTCATTATTCATTCTTTTTTAAAAAAAATGAAAAAGCAGAATCTTGGTAAGAGAGAAAACTAATGATAACTTCCTTTTCTGAAAGCAATTGGAAACATGCTCACTAATTTTAAGAAAAGAGACAAAGCTGCCAACTTTCATAGCTATAAAAAAAATTCTGTAAGTTCTAATCAGTGTAAGGGTAGAAAAAAAGCACAGATATGAATGCTGGTATGGAAAGAACAAACAACGGTTTTCTGTAACACTGTCCCTCTGAGAAATCAAACGTATTAGCTGAACTCGATACAAATAAATGTGGATTAAAATTTAATAATGGGGAAAATATTATCATAGTGATATTCACTTTGAAGAAAGCTCAATAAAAATATTACCACTTCTTCTTCCCCAGAAGAGATAGAAAGCAGAACTGAATTATAGATTTGGTTCTACCACCAAGCCACATGTCCTTGGGATATAGTATTTAACCTCTCTCAGCACATTTCTTCAAGCATAAAATGTCAAGCTAACCCCGTTCTGTCTATACAGAGTCTGGCATTTAGAACCAATTCAATTAGGTATGTGAAATACTTACTCTACAGATAATATATATAGCATATTGGTTGTGTCAACAATTAAAGAGTCTACCCCAGAATCTCCATTATCACTCTTTTATTCACACCACTTCTCTTTCAGGAAATGAAATGATATTGGCAATTCACTATATACTTATTTCAGAAATGAAGGTGTCTTTCTCAAAAAGCACAAGTGAAAATTAACGCTTTATCTTAAAATCTCTGTTTTTGTATACTGTATTTCCAAATAGGACTCCTCAACTGAGAAAATAGTCATCATAATGCCTCTTGGCCACAAGAGGGAGCTAAATTTATGGCTCATTGGTTTACTGGGGGCATTTACCATAGTTTCAGTGCTGCAGGCTAACTTACTGTCTTCAAGTTGGGCTTTGACTTGTGACATTGTCTCTGTCACTCTGGTTTAAAGTCCTGTATCTTTCCTGGTTGACATCACAGGGAACTGCCTCAGGTGAGAAGAACTATTGTTACAACATTTGCAATAAATAGTGGGGCTTTTATTTTCCCACTATACTTAGCAAACATTCATCATCAAATATGTATGGCTATGAGAAACCATCTACTAAAATATAAATATAAATATATATATATATTTCCTTATAAAATTTCTTCTTTCTTGCGATGAAATCTGCCTAAGATACTTTTTATACTATTAATAAAAATAGGCATACATTTAAATTAGTAATTAACACTCCTTTGAAAAACATCAACCAATAGCTTTATAAGAACACTATGCTTAAAACTGAGATCATGGCAAAATAAATGTAGTGGTGTTTACAATTTAGGAAATTTAAAATGTTAAAATATAACATTTGATCTTATCAAAAGATTTAAAGCACAATGCAAGCAGCCATAGAATATATTTAGACTGAATGCTAAATAATTTTACAGTATCTGCATACCACATCATAAACCAATTGTTTTTTTAATATCAAAATACATAGTACCCAAGTTACTTACAGCAATCTAGTAATTTTATACAGAATTATGTGATCCCAATTATGCACAGTATGTGAATAGAATGGATATTTGAGTAACAAAATGAATTAAAAAACTATGTTTATGATGTACATGCACTTAAAAATTGCCTTTTTTTTTTTTTTTTGCCACAGCATACACAAATTTCTCCACCATACTTTTTCTGGAGTCGACTAATCAGGTCATATCTGATCTTTTGTTCAATATAAAATTATAGATATCATTGGTGAGAAAGAATGGGCATAAATATCCTGTTTATACCTTTAAATTATCATGGTCTAAGGTTGGCGTGCACCTCCTGGTCACTGATGAGATGACAGTGAATCCAGAGAATGTGATCAGGTACAGAAGACATTGTTTGCCTCATTTATAGGTTTTGCTTTCTATGAACAAGTATTTGTAAACCTAGTAACATATTTCAGGATACATGGCAAAGATCGCTATGTGCACGCAAGATGCCTAGTATAGTCAGGTGAAGGAGTCACAGGTCCTGGATTACTGGGTTCAGATCCCAGCTCTTTCTCTCACTAGCTGTGACATCATTCATCTGTAAAATGGGGATGTTATGGTAACAACTGCAAAGAATTGTTTTAAGAACTATTTCATTAAACAAGTCAAATATCCCAAAACCGATGATTGGCTGAAAAAAAATGTGGTATATGTACACAATGGAATACTACGCATCAATCAAGGAGGACAAACATATGTCATTCACAGCAACATGGATGGAACTAGAAGGGCTCATATTAGCAGAAATAATCCAAAAAGAAAAAGAGAAATACAGATGATCTCACTTATATGATGGAGATAGGAAAAAACAAACAAATGAATAAGAAAAATTAGAAACATCCAATGGGACTGAACAATGGAGCGAGAGAGGAGGAGGGGGAAGAAGGCGGGGGAGGCGAAGGGCACAAAAGAGCAAGATGGCTAACAAGTGTTAGGGAACTGGGAAAGCCCCAGGGTACACAATAATGTAATATAAATATAAACACACACACATATATATATGCAAAATTTAAATAAATTAAATTAAATTTTAAAAAAACTAGCCATCACAGAGATAGTTGGCATTCTCTGTGGATATCTCTTCTCTTCTATCTTATTCCCCATTATACATTCCCAGAAATAATAATCAATATACTGGATTTGATATTTGTCATCCCTGTGGTATTTGAAACTTTTAAATCACACATAAGTAAACAGTATAGTATTTTGCATGATTTATAATTTTGTAATTATGGTATTGTAACATGTATACCTATTTGTTATCTGCAACTTGCTTCCTTGCCACAAAAAAATAAAAATAAATAAATAAAAGAACTGTTTCATTATATATATACAGGAGAAAGAGCTATTAGCTACTAGTGCTATAACTATCATTTTAGTATGTTATTCTTACCTATTATTCTTATATTGTGGAAAGCCAAGTGATGTTCCAAACCAAGGACGTTAGAGATTATTTATTTTCAATTTTTTCAATTGCAATAACTTACACTGCTATTAACATATTGAAACTGTCATAGGGGGGTGTCACATAACTACTTTTTACTGGAAAATTGTTTTTATTGTTGGTATTATCTTGGGGTAGGACAATCAATAAGCAATCAAGAGAATTCTTCTCTCTTTAAAGGCTTCCCTGCCAATGCTAAATCCCTTGATATATTTATGCACATTTTACATTTCCAGAAGAAAAATCATTCACTGGAGTCATGACATGATTTTTTTTTGCAATATACAGAAAAAGAAAAGCATACCTGGGTAGTCTTCAGACACATGTACTGAATAGGATACACTGTTAAAACAGGAAAAAAGAGAAAAGGTTCAAGTTACTGCTTGGGCAGATATGCTCTAAGAAATAAAAACCAGTGTCATTCATTCATTTATATAGATATAAGCATAGACCAACAAGACTGAGCAAGAATTCTGAAACCGCTTTGACACAGGAAACAACAAATATTTAAGGTACATGACAGAATAAACTCAGATTTTAAAATGTGTTTTAAATTATACTCATTAAGAGTCATCAGTGTTAAATGAGTTTTGAAATCTTTCTCACAATAGTGATTTTTTTCAGGACAGGTAAGTCTTCATCTCAGCAATATTTAAACTCCTTAATTTATGATCATTTATAGTATTTAGATTTTAGCAATCATCTTTTCTCTCTTTATGAAATAATGGAAGTAGCAATTCAAACATGTATTTTCAGTACTGCTTTCCCACAATATGCTATGCTTTTAAAACAAGTCCTTTTCTTCAAAAAACTAAATTATGACCATGTAAAAGTTGTTCATAAACCAATCTTTCATCACTATATATTAACAAATAATTTATATAGTATATAAGCTAACTCTTGTTCTTAGGAAGGTTAGGATGTTTCAGAACTAATCATTGTAATGGACTATGGTAGAGGATAACAGGAACTTTATCCTGTTAAAGTTGGGATGGGAAGGTAACTGAATCTGAGAAGGTGTGAACAAGTGCTCTTAGAGTCATCTACATCTAATGTGTTACCTCACTAAAAATTATAATTGGTAACAATAATAGTTTTATATTGCACTGAACAATTTCACAACCCCTTTCTCAACAACAGCCTCTGTGTACATATCTAATATGACATTTGATAATTTGTTATACCTACCTTCACTTTCCTATTACTATCATTTGAAATGCAAGTCACTTGAAGTTAGAGTCATGTCAATCGGTGTTTTTAGTACAGTCACCTATTTGAATGCATGATTCAAAGTACATGTTCAATATTACTCTTTTGGAAGGATCAGAAGAACTGCCGTAGAAAAATTAAAAATTTTCATGTGTTCAGTTCTATTAACTGTTAATACCAAACAAAAACAAATCCAGTTCTCTTTGAATGAATACTGGAGACTACATGAGGTATCATTCAAAAATAGAATCTAATATAATCTAAAATTATCTGACACGAACAAATAGAAAAACTCTAACCTATAAAAAGAGGCAATATTAAAAAAAAAAAAGACAGTATTACTACAGTGCTCAATTAGCCCAAAATAACCTTACAAGTTATAACATGTATACTTAAGGATAAAGAACAAAATCCAATCTGAAGAAATATATTAAAGTTTTAAAACCTGAAGAAAAAAGAAAATGCTAAAATTTTCCTAGTTTGGGTGAAAAGACACAGAAGTGCAAATTGAATATGTTCAGACAACCCCCAAACTGGGTAAGAACAACCAGATAACCCCAGACTGCGTTAAAACAATCAAACAGCTGCAAACCAAAGGTAAGGCTGTTGGGGGAGGAAACTACAGATTACAGGGAAACAGCAACGAAAGCGTACAACCTAGACTGTTTTCATAAGAAATTACGGAAGCCCAAAGACAGTACTGTGAACCCAGACTACTAGATTCAAGCCATGTATTTGTCACATATGAAGAAAAATAAAAGCATTTTCAGATAAGTAGAAACCGTAGAAATTTTTCCTTATCGAACTTAAAGTACAAAAATCTGAGAGCTCTCTAGGTTGAATGATATCAGAAAGTCAACTATCCAAAAGGAATGAAGATCATCAGAAACTGTTAATTCAAAAAAAAACTCCATACTTTCTCTTAATGTTTTTGATACTTAAGACTATTTAAAGTAAAAGATGCAAATACTCCTTATGGGATTTATAAATTATATCAATATAATACACATGACAATGAAAGTGTAACGTCATCAGGGAGGGGTTAGATAGCTCAGACAGTGTAAGGTCCTCACATCTTTTACAAAATGGTGTAAAAGTAATTCTAAACAATCCTAACTGTAGGAAAACTTAGGGATGCATACTGTAATCCCTAGAGCAAGTCAAGGGGGAAAAAGTTTTTTTAAAAAAAAATATAAAACTTTAAAATCAATTTGGAGCATTTCATCTAAAATAAAATAGAAATAGAGGAACAAGACACAGAAGGAACGACCAGAAAATAAATGATGCCTAAATCAAATCCTATGAAGAATTTCATTAAATATGAATGGACTGGTCACAGAATAAAAGGCCAAAAGGAACTGAAAAGACAAGGTCCAATGCTATGCTATGCTGTTCTCACAAGATTCACATTAAATATAATGGTGGATAAACAGATGGAAAATCAGTATTTTTGATACCTTGGTAGAGGCTAAATATTGCATATATGTAAAAACAATTTAGGTAAAAGAAAAATCAGATGACTGTTTAAAGAAGAATAAGGAATATGAAACACAATAAAAATGGTAGGCCAAGGAACTCTCATTTTTTATTTCAAATGATCACAGATTATGTGAATGCATGTAGTAGAGAAAGTCTCATGTATCCTTCAACCAGTTCCTATGATCGTTTACATTTTATGTACTTACACAATTTTAAAACCAGGAAAGGGACATTAGTGTAAAGTCTGGATATTGGTCTATGGCATCATGCATCCACTACCATAAAGAGAAATCTTTGAACTATCAAATAGTTCACATTTTTAAAAAATTATGATGATCGGCCAAACTTAGAATAGATTGAAAGGACAGATCAGAGTAGAATGCTTTTGTAGTAAAATATGAGTAAATATCAGCGGGGAGGTAAGGAGGTGGGGAAGGCAGGAACAAATGGCAGATGTTGGATCTCAGCCAAGAGCCAGCTTTGGGAATCACGGTCTTGAATTAGATGCCAAGATTTAGAAGATAAAATAACCATGCCAGTGGTGCCTCAAACAGGCTGGGTGAAATATGCACTACAACCCCATATAAAATGTGTTCACAATTGATTCCTTTATACAGTAGAGCTGTACGATGTATAAATGAAATTATTAATGATCAAGGCAACCTTTCTTCTGGAAGTATTCGTGACAGAAGCCTGGGACCTGGCCAGAGAGAGCACTGACTACTGAAGTGAAGTAAGTCCCAACAGCCCACCGATTCAACCAACAGCAGTTGGCATCATTTTTCATCCAAATCAATGTCTAAGTACAAAACAAAGCCTTAATACGTTCCCATATTTGTCTCCAATTAGGGAGCCTGCTATAGTTAGAGCTGAACAAACAGGAGTCTAATTCCAGCTTGCAGTCTTACTAGCTCTAGCTGGGAGGCATCAGAAAATTTATTTCAGCACACTCAGCTTCAATGTCTTTTCAGTAAAGTGGGAGAATCTAGACCTACCTTACAAGCCCGCTGTGATGATTTAATGGCCTAACAGGTGTAAGGCCCCCAGGACAACGCCAGACACATAACAGCAGGTGCTGAGTAATTTTAGTCCGCTTCCAGTATAAGCAATGAAAATTTAAAGAAGTGAAATTTACAAGAAGGAATTAATGTGCTCTGGGGAACTCAATTTGCTAAAACAATCAAAATATATTACATTTATCAGAGACCAAAGCTAACTTTGATGATTTTATTTTATGGTTGTATTCTCTTCATGATATTTAGGAAACATTTCTGTGTTCACAATCCTATCTCATTTTTCAAATACCAAAAAGCCCTGCAAAATGATTCATCAGCTTGTTGTGCGATAACATTTTCTTGGTAGTACACCAGAAGGAAAATCACCAGGGCTGTAAAATTCGAATCAGTTTCACTGTGTGCCTTGCAGAGCTCTTAGCGAAAACAATCTAGTAGAAGCAGGCATGGATGATTAAGCTAAAGGACCTCATAGGTACAACCAAAAAAAAAAAAAAAGATATAATAAGGAACAAAATTCACATTTAAGAGTAAGCTTATCAAGTGCGGTTTATAATAAATACTAAAGAGATATAAACATTTTTAAGTGAAAAAAAATGATCAAGTCGGGTGTGGTGGAGCACACTGTAATCCCAGGTATCTGGGAGCCTGAGGCTAGGGAATCACTTGAGTCCACAGGTTCAAGACAACCCTGGTAACATAAATGAGACCTAATCTCAAAAAAAAAAAAAAAAAAAAAAAATCATCATGAGAACGAAGAGAAGCCCAGAGCATGCTGTGAATTGTTCCAGGTTAAAATGCCTTCAGAATACTAGGGTAAGCTATGATGATGCTAAGGAGGTGATCTGTCAGAAATTCAGGTTAATTGATATGAGTCCGCATCATACAACACTAGATTCTTTGTATTACAATTTAAAACTAGAATCTATAAATTATATCTATGACCTCAATTTTTTTGGAAATAAAATGGTTGCTTTCACCTCCTATTCCTCTGAAAGTTTTTGTCCCAACTAAGATATCTCTTGATCCCCAAATGCCTGTGAAGAAGTTTCTGGAGCCCCTAGAGGTGTGCACTAGCTACCTAAACTTGTATTTTGTTTATGTATTTGTTTACCACTTCAATTAAAATTGTTCATAAACCTGTCTGGATTTTAAGGTTCATCATTTACTCCAATGCATGCTATTCCTCCTGTAACAGCTGCAAAAAATTAATATATATTTGTGGATCAGAGTTCAAATTTGTAGGTCAGTATTCAGACTGAATTCCCAAAGTCACAGAACTATGACAGTTCTTTAACAATAGCAAAACAAGTGGGAGATGACAGTCTGAACATAATAGAGATTAGTACTTAAACTTGAAAATGACACTGTTTAGATCTAGAAGACCTCTTTGAGAATGACTGCATTTTTATAAGTTGTGTTTTCTGCCTTTGGCAACTCAAAATCCCAAGATCTCTAGTTCAACTTTTCCAACTCCATCCAAGCAAAATCCAGTATTTTACAGGGTAATAGTCTTATCTTCTGTCTAAAGTCTGAAACAATTTTTCCAATAAGCCAAATCTTTACATATTTTTTCCTCTCTCAGTTAAATTACACTTTCTGCATTCAAATGATACAAAGCAACTACGCATATGAGAACCCACTGCAGTCTTTATTTTCACTCATATGAAAATAGTGTAGAACTGGAGAATATATGCACCCCACCTTCTTCCAGAACCCTGGAAGTTTACTAAAGAAAATTTACTCCAGCATTAAATTTCCAACCTCCCCAACCTACAATATTACAAGGTAAAAGAGACACGTTTCCACTACCAAAATCCATAACTAGCCCTGGAATCTCATGCTGAAAGCTGATAGTGTTGGTAATTGCTACCCACATTAACATAAAAATGGACTATCTTATAGTTTCCCTCTCAAGATCTGTCTGTTCTATGTCCCATCAAACACCTAACAAACTCATACTTCTCTCTTTGTACTCATGAAGAAGGAAATGTCTGTCCATTCTCCTGAGAATAATCTATCTGATTTATAGAACACATACACCCATGATTTATTTAGGGCCTTTCCTGCTATTCATTTAATTCAATTATTCCAATTTGAAATTATTTTTTTAAGTTATAATTATGAATTCTGAAAATGTAAAAAGATATGATACAAGCAATATATAAAGTGATAAAGTACTTCAAAAAAAGCAAGAATGTCAATAACAAGACTATAAAAATGATTTTATACATAAAATATCATACCAGGCAACTGTGAAAGTGTAATGGTATAAAATGATATGTAATGAGGCATGAGTGTTTTTGATAACTGAAAATACACAGGAAAACTTGAACTATAGCATATTTTCATTACAATGTGTAAATACTATTTACTATGACTTTATACTGATAGAAACATGGTGTTTTTGAGTGATAAAATTTTAAGAATCACTTCTTTATGAATTTGTGTTGCTTCCATCTTTCTAACAAGTGAATATTATGCAAAAAAGAAAAAAATTGCAATGTTTTAGCTTTCTTATCATTTTGTGTACCTTTTTCTACTTCTCACCTTACTCTTCTTTGCAAAATCAAGTTTGGTGCAGAGTCATCTAACCAGCTTTAAATTTCTAAATATTTCTTCCCACTATGTATACATGTTATCACCAAGTATACCCTCCTTGTACGCCACCAAAATTATGGTCCTTTATCTTACACCAAATCTGAGATGCATTAAAAAAAAGAAGACTGCATGAAATTCTCCTTCTCTGGCTCTGTAAATCCTCTTCCTCCTGAGAGCTCTCTTGCTCTGAAAAATGTTCTTCACCCCCTGACTGATTCCCTTTGCTGCTTTCCTATTTCCACATTTTCCCTGCCCCCCTGCTGACAGCTTTATTTTTCACCATGAGACACTCTAACTATATCCAAGAGTCTCCTACTACTCATAAGCAGAAGACTAAAATTCTGTATCTCCAAATCAAACAGGCAGCTTCTCTTTTTACATATTTTCAATAGGCTACTTTGCAAGCAAATTAAACCCAACACATACAAAACATAACTCAGTCTCCCTTACGTTCATTTTCAGCTCAGCAAACTGAACACCAAGAAGTCCGGGGCAAGAAACAGTAGCAACTGCGATTAAGGAGAGAATTACTTCTTGACCCTATCAGTGCATTGGCCCCTTAGCCACCTTCCAGAGAAGGGAAATTCTGATTTAGTGCTTGAGTATGTATTTCTACAAAGCATCTCAGATAATTAATGCAGGTGAGCTCTGGATCTTGTATCTGACAAAATATGTACTGACTCTATAGAATAAAATCCTAGCTCCTGAGTTAGCATGTCTTTCAAGATTCTTCATGATCTGCCCCATCGCTGCCTATCCTAGTCCTTCATTTCCTACCACTGGCTGAATTCCACACAAAGTGGAACGACCAACTGTTTAGATTTGAAATCTGCTCTGCCATCGCTAACTCCTTGACTCTCAGGTAACTAATCACTCTGCCTCAGCATCCTCATCCTGGTACTTATCTCTTAGGGTTACTGTAAGGAGTAACTAGTTAATGTGTGTGAGACTCAGAAGAAAAGGCTAGGACATAAAACAACAAGGTGTTCAATAAACATTAACTGCTGGGGCAGGAACATTACTATCATGACCGTTACTCCTACACAGACTGCCCCCCCCCCCAACCCGGGGAACACTGTACCCTTTTCTCCTGGCTCAATCTCAGGGACAATTTGTTCAGAAACTTGAAAAATCCAGGTTGACTTGGGTCTACCTTCCCCTCTGGCCTATTTCACCTTCACATCAACTGTCCTCCAGACAGAAGCAACAGACCAAATGTTTTTGTCAGATTCCCAGTGCTCTAGGACAGTAATTGAGCACTCAGTAGATCACTTCTGAACAAATAAGTAAAAAAAAATCATCTTTCCCAATATTACCTGAGAACATACCATAATAATACTTGACAAAATACCTACTGCTTCCACGAGCATTTAAATAGTTGATAAAAAGCAGCAAATACGGTCATCCAATACACCACTTTGTGGACCGCACCACCATGCACATGGCCTCATGTCACATGACCTCCACAGGATTCCTGCAATGTCCAGAGTGGAAAGAGCCTGGAATATCCAGGTCATATGTGCTCTCTGTAGTTTTCACTTTCAATTTTAGATAATGAGGGTGATACTAGCATGATACTGTCTCCTGATAACCTGATCTGACATTCAATGACACAATACAGGGGATTATCTCTGAAATGTTCCTAAAAAATGGAAGGACCAGTTATTTTCAGCACACACAAAAAAAGTAGAAATGATCACATTTCAAAATGATAAGCAGTTTACTTCTTATCCTGACTGCACAGCAAATAAAAGTGTTTAAGTCTACTCCTTTCTTAAAGGTATAGCAAGGGGAATGTCAGAAGAGGGCAGAGGTAAAGGAAATTTTGAGCAGAATATGTTCCAACATTTTATACCTACATGCCTGAAATGAGCAAACTTTCCATCTAATGTAGCTGTGAACAGATACCTGCCCCTGCCACTTCACTCATCTCATCCTTTTCCGCATCCTTGTGGTACCTTCTTTCTAGGTTCCAACAAAAGGGACCCATACATATCGGAAACATGCCCTGTTTCTTCTAACTGGAATTCTCTCTGTTGCTTCCTCTCATTCCTTTCTGCCTTGTTATGTTAACTCATTCTCATCCTTCAGAGCTCAACATTAACGTCTTCTTCTAGGAAGAAATGTTCTGATCACCCTTTCCAGATCTTACTAAGATCTTACTAAGTAGCAGTTTACTAAGATCTTAGGAAATAGGAGCTTGCTAAGATGTTACTTTGAACAGATCTTACTAAGGATAGGTCACACAGACTGGAATTCTATTTCCCCTACCATACCTGTAAGATTAGAAGACAACTCTGTTTCCTTTCCCAGGGTATTTCTAGAACCTACCACATAGCTGGCCCGGAGTAGGTGTCCCACAGTTATCTGTGGAAAAATGCTGAAGAAAAATATGACTCCTGTGATATATGCCAGCTGAGAATAACCTCCCTCATAAAACTACTCAGCAAATACGGATGACTCTGCCATGGGAAACACACATGATGAAGAGCATGCACTTTAGGATATGCTGTTAAGAGCCATGTAACCTGAGAAAATTAAACTGGCTAACCTTTTCGCTGCTGCTTATTTGACAAACAATATGTATCTCTGCACTGTTATCAAAAAGATTATATGGAGGATAGTATGTGGAAGAAGGCAGCATATGTAGTAAGAGAAGATGAATTCAAATGATTTCTCAATTTCCTCCACTCCCCCAAAATTAAAGAATACGGAGAAGCAAAATAAATCTGTAATGGACAGCCAAAAGGCAGCTTCCTCACTATCTGTTCCACTCCTTCCTCTTCCTGCTGCATTGGAAACCCTCAGTCTAGCAGAAATTTCCTCCTCCCAGGTGAAGAGGAAACCAAACAACTGGATAAGCCAATGAGAGTTGCTGATTCCTTTCCTATGGTAGGAAAGAGAAGAGGCCAGAAGCACTGGCCTCAGTGGTAGATCCAAGGTGGTCTATACAGAATAAAGCTTGTTTTTCGATCAAGACACTGACTGCTGTTGGATTTGAAGGTGGAAGCGGTTTCTGCTGGCACCTTCTCATGCCCAAGATGAACAGAGAAAGGCAGAGTTCAGGAAACTTCAGAAATAGAGCCAGGTCCCTGACCAAACTAAACCTAACCTCTTATCAATGAACTTTTCATTTCATGAACAAATAACTTTGCTTTCATTGGTTAAGGCATCATGAAACATTTCTTATATTAAAAATCACCGTAATTTAATTTATAGACATCTAGTAATCCTGAGATATTTAAATGTAAACATTCACAACTTAAAAAAACAACTAATAGCTGTAAGTTTGATTTAATTTTGAGTTTTTGCCTAATTACTTAAAAAGTGTGTACATTAGAGATTTAGGGCTTTAGATAATACCTATGAATTTTATAGATTTAATGACCTAAAAACAATTGTAACCAGTTAGAAGTTACCTCAACAAAAGTTACAGATGCACAGGACTTCTATTTTTCTGTTTGCCATAGATGAGGCCATTTTCTTTAGGACTTTTTTTTTTCATATGGCTAAAGAATTTTAAATCCTTCATAGGCATTTGATTTAATCTCCTCACTTCATGCATGCAAAATTAGATCTGGAAAGCCCTAGTCCTCACCCTGGTTTTTTTTTGTTTCTTTTTGGACCAAAGTCTTTGGAGGGCCAGCAACTAAATACAACTAAACAGTGATACTTTGGACTACAAGGGCAGTTTTTTAAGTGCTTGCTAAAATCAATTAGCTTTTCATTCTTCATTAAGCTTCTGAAAATGATTTCTTCTCATGAGATTAATGTGGAAAAGTACAATTATTTGAAAACAAGGGTACAGTACTAAAATCTGACATATTTTGACTACAAAGTTAACTGATTACTAAGTATTCAATTACCAAATGTAATTCATTCTTGTCTAGTGAATATATAACATAAAGACAGTCTCAAAGTTCTAAGAATGTAATATAAACACAACTACATGGCTTCAAAAAAAGGAAAGATGGCAGTTTAACGATACACTAATAATTTTAATACCAGTATTGAATATACATCTAAACTGCACATTAATAAGCAGACTTTTCCTATGAACAAAGGCTTCATAAAGGCTGACCCTAGATCCAATGAAACAAGAATTACTTGAGACTGAATTAATATAAGGAACATTTATATTACAGCTATTTGTTCATATATATAGCCATTACTATTGTGATGTCCTGTTTTCTAACAGACAAATGAGGAAGATTTTCATTTCTCTTTTTATACTCTCTCTAGCTTCCAATTTTCTTGACAATGCTTTGTTTGTTTCTTTTTGGACTATAGAGTTTGAAAATAAAACACATATTGTCACTGATCCTTAAATAATTCAGAAATTTCTAATGAGTGTTCTTACTTTTTGACAGTATAGTTATTTCATTGGTTTAATAAGAAATGTGCCCTCTCTTCTCACCATGGTATTATTGGAAACATTAATTGTGTAACCAAGACCATCTTTTTTTTAAAATGTCCTACATAAAGATAATTTTCATTTAATCACTTCTATTTAACCAATGACAAATCACCACTGAGAGATAAGGGCTGACAGTACAAGTAGAACTAATGCCTATAAACCCTCCAAAGAAAACTGGCTCAGTCCCTGTCTACAGGCTTTTAGAGTTATGGAAGTTGAGGAAAGGTCATTTTCCGGCAAGGCAAAAAAACAAAAACAAACAAACAAAAACTTAGATAAATGTTAAGAGCCTCAATGGCTCAGAAATCCACCCAATTATTCAGGTACTAAAGCCGAGGTCCATTGGATAGTTTCTTATGATCAGGGAGGGAGAAGCAAAAATACCAGAAACTGAGAGGGCAAGAAAGAAAAAAATTTGGGTATTTTCCATTAGAATGCAAGACATTGTTCAGGGGACCCTGCCAAGATACCTGATCTCAGGAGTATCTGATTGCCTCTGCTATTCTTCTACATCATAGACATAAAAGCTAAGTTACATAAATAATGGATCCTATTTTCAAGTGATTTTTGTCTATGACATTGGAAATGAGTTTCTTCTGGTTATATATATATTAAATGTCTGTGCCTCCAAATGTCATTTAACCATCTTAGTATGTCAACAAAAGCTACATTTTTGGAATTGAGAAATAATTGCCTCCCTATTCAGATGAACTTAGGTACAAACTTACTAAGTCACCTTTATACATACAATAAACTTTACTCAAAACACTTTTGGGTTTTCAAAAAGTTATGGTAAAACAAAAGGCTCATGAACAGGAATTTGGTTAAATCAATAATGATGTCTATTCCTAAAAGGGATGCAAAAATCATAATCAAATGAAGCTGTGACGACTTCTGTTAAAAATTTAGATTTATACAGTTTTTTAAAAGTGAATTAAAAGTTGCAGAGTGAATTAAAAGTTGCAGAGGATAATATACTTATGAGAAGGAAAGTTTCTTGGCTCATCTCTTGATGACTATTGTTATTGAACATGTTTTCTTCCATCAAATTTTCCTGCAATAAACTGATGAATAGCAACCAAGTGTATGTATATAGGGAAAAACAACTAGAATTTAAATATTATATTCAAATTAGAGCATATGCACTAAGAAAGTGAGATTTCCTGACTAGACCTTCAAGAGCTGGTTTACATATTTGCTTACATATTTGCTTCAAGAGCTGTAGTCCTTCAAGAGCTGGTTTACATATTTGCTTTCACACAACTTCCTCTCAGTTTCCACCCAACTCTGTCCAACCTGACCTATACAAGTTAAGTCTGCCTACTCAACATTTTAACAGTGATCTAGACTAACCTCTCCTAAAACAAGCCGCAGTTATAATTTAGGTGAATATCAAGTCAATATTTCTTTCTCCCACTAGATGTAATTTCTCTAAGAAACTCATTCACTGTTGTTTCCCAAGTGTTCAATGTATACGATACTTTATCTAAAGGATAATCAAACTTCGTTTCCTTGCCATGTACATTGACTGACAAGAAATATGGTACAATAAGAAGTGTTTTACGTCTTACGAAAGATAAACAACCTAATAAATCTCATTAACTTAAGTCTGTTTGTAAGTGTGATCCTGAGAGAGGAATAATACTTGTCTGTCTTTCACTCATGGAATGGACTTTTTTATATATGCAATATTTTAAGGGAAATAATTTAGCCTTAGAGTGTCTGCATGAAACAAATCATTGTAATCAAATTTTATTGTACTGCATGATGTTAGGAAAAAAGGGAACAAAGGAGTCACACTGTCTGTGTTGATACATTACGTGCAGAGGGTTCAAGCGCATTGATGTATAATTCAACATACCTAAAATCATAAAAATATTACACTTGATATTTGCAACATTGATTATAAAATCTGAATAAACATCAAAGGGCACTTGAAGGTCTTGAAACTTCAATATTTGCAGACCATGCAAATACGTCTAAGTCAATTACAGAAAATATTCTGTTCTGATAGCTCCCCAGAAGCCAAATAAATGTACACTGGAACCTGATTCTAAGACTACAAGAGAAGCAGCTTATAAAAAATGTTCTTCTAGCCCCTAAAAGCCCTTTTGTTCACAATATATTTCTATTATAGCAATAGATTATAGTGATATTAATGATACTGGGGCTTTAGAATGTATGTTTCTTTAACACTGGTAGGCATATTTAATCTTGCTATGATTTGCATTTCAGATGGGCATAAATACCCCTATGTGTCAGCTTCCCTTTTTAGGCAATGCATAGTTAAAGGATAAATCCATGTCTTGGCATCTTTGATTCTGACAGGATGAATTCACTGAAGAAAATGGGAAAAGTCCTGTGGAATGTGGAATGTTGATTCTTTGTGTCTGAAAATAGCTACACCTCTTAGGCTCCAGAGAAGTCAATGAAGAAATTTCTCAGTTACAAAATGCAGAGATAAGGAGGGGGAGGGAAAAGGGAGAAGGAGGAGAGGAAAGAAAAGGAAGAGGGAGGGGGAGAGGAAGAGAGAATGAGAATGTATATTAACTGTCCTAGGGACACAGGCAATTTGGTTGAGAATTATACAGTTCTAAGTCCATGAAATATGAAAGGAGAATCAATTTTGTACAACAGTTAATACATTACTAACAAATTGACTTGTTTTAATGATTATGTGATTGTCAGCAAACAACTGACCTACATGTTTTCCTGTTACCAGGCAGGTCTATGATTACCATCACTTAAGTGATCCAGGGGCAGCCCAGAGCAAATGAAGATCAGATACTCCTACAACGTGAGGAAGGCCTTGTCTTCTCTTTTCCCCATTTCTTTTTCTTAAGAAGTCAGTGAGAAGAAAATGAAACTTCATGAGCTTTCCCAACCTCAATCTCTACTCTCAAGAGATTCTCTATGGATTATTAATTTCACAGATACAAATAAATAGATGAGACAAATAAAAAGATGATAAAAGATGAAAAAAGTTTTATTTCAGATGGGATCTGAAATAAAACTTCCATACAAAAGGAAGGTAAAGTTTAACATTACAAGCCTCTGTATCTACATTTCTATATTTGATTATCATCCTATAACAGGTTCCTTGAAATTTCCTGAAGGTTTCCAAAAGCATTTTTCATAACAAAGTGGATCATATAAGTTCATCTTCCTCAGTAGTAAAGTTAGGTTACTATGAAGAGTGAGAGGAAGAAAATGCTGTTCATGTAACAAAGCCCCTGAAGAAAGGTTATAGAAGCTAAGTGTGTAATACTTAAGAATGTACCAGAAACTGATGAATACTACAATTTAAGGAAAAGATGAGTATAGGAAAGTATAAGGAAAGATAAGTATAGGAGCCAGACCTATATGGAATTATATGGAATGACTTGGTAAAAAAGTGTAATAATGAATATGAAAAGTTTCACATGGCAAGATAATGAGTATGAATCAGACAGCCCTAGACACTGACAAAATAGCTCTCATGCAAAATAAACTGAATGTTATGAATCAATCTGATGAGCCATTTTCTAAGGACCACTATTTCTGTCTTGGAGTACAGTTCAATTTAAATCTAAACAAAACACTACTATTTACAGTTTAATAGGCTCTTTCACAAAGTTGCTTAAAATAAGAATATTAGGGTAAAATCAAACAGCATCATCTGTTTTTTTGTATCTTTTTTTTTTAAAGTTATTTCTTTGGGATTTTTTTTAAATGCCAAGGTTTTTTTAAGGAGAATAACTTTTTTCCAAAATGTATTGATATTAATAATTTGAATTTTCAGTTCTTTTTAAAAAGTCAATTGCGCATCAGAGTCCAACAGACTCCATCTGTTATGTCCCTGCAAGTTTTCGCCCATTTTGAACCAGTCATCTATGACCATAGCTCAGAAATAAAAGAGCACTGTTATGTGAAAATTATTCACAGTTTCATTTCCTATAGTTACTTCATTAAAAAGATACAATCTGCTGAGTCAATGCTGTTGCATGTCATTTGCATTTGCCATTATAAAAACAATTTTACTACTTTGTTTTCAAAGCCAAATTATTCAATGAAATACTGACTGCTTCCAAAGCAGTCCGTTAATTAGCTTTTATGCAAATATCATTCTGCATATCAAATTTGCTATTCAGAATTTCTTTTTACCATGTTTAGCAAATCTGTTCAAAACATCGTTTGCATTTAACAGCAAAGACCTCATTAAAAATTACGAATATTGTGCATTTATTTATATGGGTAAATACTATGGGTAAATACTATAATATGTTTTGTGTTTGTTATGATTCGCTCCCATACTGTATGTGGTTTACTTTTCCAGAAATATTAGGGGAATATACTCAATTGCTGACTACTATATTGTCTTTTGATTGCCAGCAATGATGAGTAAGAAACTAATATGGTTATGCTCACTTCTAACTCTTCAGGGAAATTAATGACAAAAATCACAGCTTCCATCTCAACCCCTAGCAGCCAGATGCATTTTTTGATTCCTTTGGGTTTTCATTGTTGTTGTTTGTAGGCTACATTGGTTTACAGAACTGTATGGGACTTAAGGATACAGGGCGATACTTCTTTGAATGTATGTTGCCAAACCCTACAGGTGTGGGTACTTAATGCCCACACCACAGATGTATTTTGAAATCAGAGTTTCTTAGATTTTAGTATACAACAGAGTGTGTATTTACACTTAACATCTAAAACAAAAGGATATCTACAGGGAGATGCATGAATCCATAATGTATGCCACCAAATCAGGACCAAATTTACAAAATAATTTTGTTTCAATGTTCACACCATTTTGGAGTTAGAAAATCTAGATAATGCATGCAGCCTATATATTTCAACTTTTAAAACAACTCAGGAGATGAAATTCTGTAACTCAGCAAATACATAACAACTTTCTACATAAATCCCTAAGCATTGCGTTCTACACTTTATACTTTCCAAATAATTGTACTAACAATTTTTTTTTATATATCTGAAAGGGAAACGTGAACATTCTCTGTCATGGTAAGATTAGGATGAAAATTTCTTCACAATGGAAAGAACAAAAAGTTGACTGGTGAGGATTTATTCAGGGTTAACAAGCCCAGCTTTCTTCTTTGGCATATGAATAAATTCAATAAACTTTACCAGATTTCCACGAGCCAGTCCTGTGCAAGCAAACATCTGATGTTGAGATTTTCTTATGTTACTTTCTCATTTGATTTGAGTCCAAGAGACCATCATACTGGTTTTTTTTGAACAGAAATCAGTGAGGGGGGAAAAAATCAAAACAGAAGTACTTGTTTTGACTTAACTCTCAAAAGATCAACCAAACTCTCAAAAGATCAAACAAAGGATGAAAGGTTTGAAAATGGAAAAAAAAAAATACATATATATATATATATGTATGTATGTATTTTTTTTTCCCTCTAAGTCATTTGGTCTTTTGTACTTTTTGCACACTGAGCTTTGCTATGGCCAGAAACTTCTGATTACATTGTAACAAGATCTAATCTTTCTTCCTCAAAACTGAGTCAGCAGAGGAGTTACTGATGTCAAATAAACCAGACCCTACCAGGTATACATTTTCTCACTTCCTTCTCTTCTAATTAGCATGCCAACATGTTTGCAGTTAGCTTTTCATCTGTTATAGTCCATCTTTGATCATTATTAACAAAAATGTCTTGATAGTCTAAAAATATAAAGTGGTTTTCAAAGGAAATCACAAAAATTATCAATGATTTCCATCACTGGATAAAGTACCGATTAATAGCTGTAAACGGACACTGTTCCGTCATATCAGTTTTGATCAAGAAATAAAAAACAGGCTTGACATTTATGTAGTTACACAGATTAAGAAAGAAGAAACTGATGAAACTGAGACCTAAACAAAATTCGGGTATACTCCTTCTACAATCTGAACTGATGATATGAAGTTTGTTTTTTTTAAATCATCTTTTCTAATTTTAGAAAAGGAAGTATGTCCAGCTGTTTGCCCTAAGTAGTAGGTTGACAAGCAAAAATACTAATACCTTAGCTACTATATTTCCATATATTTCCTTTGAGAAAATATTTTCACATTTAACTATACTTGTATTCACAAATGCATTCAATTTGTTTATTCTCCATTTCTCCATTATAAATAAATTCTGTTCCAGAAACAAACATTTAATAAAATGAATGTTTCAATGCCAGGTTTTCTATTCTTATTTCTAACGTATACTTTTTTGGGTCCTTTTTAAAATGACTGAATATTTTTATGTTTAAAATCTGCAAGGTGACAAGAAGGATACCGGAGTTGTCACCAGTGTCAAGAAAGAGTCCAAATTTATGGGTAAGAAAAGGAAGGAAAAACAGTGGAGACAGCTAATCGAGACAAGATGGATGGCAGATGCCTGCAGGACATGTTCATATTTAACTGAAAAAAAAAAATTTAGAAAGAATTTGCTTTCTGAATGTACTTCTATAACATCCATAGAATTACAGTCATAAAAAATTTACCATCTATTGGGGCCTATCCTTTTGAAGTCACATAGCACTTGGTCCAGAGCTTTGGTTTCCTTTGATCCAGATGCCCTTCATCAAATTTTATCATTTTCAGGATTATTTGATTCAATTTGGCCAGCATTTTATTAACTTTTATATAGAGCAGAACACTACCTCTTATTCCATGTCTGAAATCAATCAATTTAAACCAATTATGAAAAGTAACAGGCAAATGTGAAGAAAGTTATTTTTTTCCCTCTGTATAGTTTCCTTAGCAAGCCAATTTTTGTGAAAGGAGACATGTTTAACTCTATTTGGAATCAAGTTGGCAAATCAACATTAGTTATCAAATCAAAGTTCTATAACAAGATGACTGCTGAAAACTATTTTTACTTTGCTGATAGTTACCAAAGTACTGAGACCAAAAAAGAAAAAGAAAAAAAAAACCAAAAAACAAAAAAACTTTGTCTTATTTTACCCCTACAAATGTATGAGACTTTTATTTTAGAAGCAGAGTTGTTTTCAACAACTGCACATTAATCTGATTACCAGACTGGACCATTGCATTGCCACATATCAAATATATTTGTGAGAAAAAAATGCTTAAGCCTACAGTCAGTGTGAATTAAAAAAGAACTATTGGCTACAGTTTTTACATGAATGAAGCTCACTGATTTGTCTCATCACTATGAAATATGTTTTGTCAACATATTGGTATCTCTAAGAAAAGGATATTGGAAAACTAAATTATTTCCACATTAATTTTTATTTGGAGTGGTATAAAAATCATACTTTATAAGCCAGGCAACATTTTTAGCCTTGCCAGAGAAACTATTAACCCCAAAATATTTAACTTTGACGTTAAAACAACCAGAATCATATGAGTGCCAAGAAAATAAAAGTCCTATTAAGTAGTGAAGAAACATTGGGACCTTACTTTTGAAAGTGAAACTCCTAAGAAAACAATATGCCCAGACAGAAATAGTTTGAGAAACAGCAAAGGTAAAGCTAAGCTAATCATCAAACTGCACTCAGAACATTTCGAAAAAAAAAAAAAAAAAAAAAAAAAAAAAAAAAAAAAAAAAAAAAAAAAAAAAAAAAAAAAAAAAAAAAAAAAAAAAAAAAAAAAAAAAAAAAAAAAAAAAAAAAAAAAAAAAAAAAAAAAAAAAA
>PVHY01003520.1:0-53841 GCA_004024945.1 Uropsilus gracilis | reverse complement strand
AATGCCCAACTCCAATTCCTAAAACTACTTTCCCAAATATGCACCATCTTAACCCATTGTAACCACCACAAACATGATTGAGGAAGCAATTTAAATGATTATCCCATCATGACTAAAAGAGTTGTAAAGCACAAGAGAGATTTTACAAATGTGACAAATATTAACCCCTTGAAAAAAATGTCAGAGTGAATACAATAATAAGAAACTAAATTGATAATTAGTTCTCAGCACTCATTAGCAGTCAGAACTTATACTGGTTACTGAAGACATACTATGTGCAACACAGTTAGTGAATAAAAATAAACAACATCCCTAACTCAGAAAGTTTTGACTCAGGAGAGAAAAACACAATGAAAAAAATTCACTCAAATAAATAAAATTACAAAAGCTCTGAAGGAAAGTTACACCATAATCTGTGAAGTATAAAATATGGGCATGTGACTATACAAGAGTATATGCAGGAGGGAGGGGGCTGACTTTCCCAGGAAAAATCATAATCAGATAGAAATTTATAGATAAGTAAAAGCCTTAGAAATGAAGGCATTTACATTTACCATCCTCATCCTTTGTGTTTTTTTTTTTTTTTTTTTGGATATTGGGATCATTTTTTTAAAATTTTTTTTAATTTTTTTTCTTTATTTATATGTAAATTTCACAACTTTGTAATCTCAAGGGTTTGCCTCCCCCCCCTCATCCTCATCCTTTGAATGAAATCTTCTATTTTTTTAGCTTTATAGCTTCAAATTAAATATGAACTCAGACCTCCTCTTGGGTAAAGATCGTATTTTATTCCTATATGTACCTATAATCCATGACAGAGTGGTAGAATATAAATCATGACAGGTCTTAAAACATTCTGTTGAAAAGAACTGAAGGCAAGTCTACACGTAATAAAGATTTCCTGAAGTGTTTTCCTTTTAAAAAACACAGTCCATATCACCAGTGCAATAAGTATGATGGTAACGTACTTGACTTGTATCTGATTTAGTATTTTACAGACTATCAACACAAAGGACTACACAAGAAAAGGAATATGGCATGAGTGGATCTGTATCCACTTTTTCCAGAGAAAGCCAAACTGGATGGGAACCAAAAGAGGTAGGTAGGCGTGAGGATTGGGCAAAGTCCAACAGAGGGAGTATCTGGCACTCACAAGCCAGGGCTGACTCACAACATGTCGAAATGTGCCTACAGTTCTCTGTACAAGGAAGCAGCCCAAATGTTCATTGCACAGCGGGGGAGATGGTCATAGAATTACTATATCGCTGCCAATAGACAGCTTGGGATACAGTGATTATCAAAACTACAATAGGGTGATGCACAGTCACTCACGAAAACCTACAAGGAAGGTGCCTGCATTTTCCTTTCAAGCTTAAAAATCTGAAATGCTTTTGATTTATGACTATTAATGCCATACCTGCCAGAGAGCAAAGATTACCTTGTCCATAAACTGGAATAATAGTATCTAAAGGTACTTTCTTTTCGTTATTTCCACAAAAAAACGATGTAGAAAATACAGAGATGTGTTTGTTATTCGAAGTTGTGAGTTCCCTCTCGGTGGAATTTCATCTTCCCCTTCACTTCAAAGAGTGCCAAGTAGAGGCACTGGGCTTCTTTTTGGGAAGGGTATAAGGGTGAGGACAGAGTTGATCTGCAGTGACAAGCCCCCAAGCAGTGCTCCAAGCAGTGCTCCCGGCACTTGTATATGAGTCTACCTTTCTCAGAGAATTCTAGAGCCATTAAATCTATATGAGACCAGGGTGTAAAAAAATTGGATTGGGGATCCTGCATTGGATTGGATCTTGCATTGGGGACCAGGAACTTTCTCCACCATCACTGTGCCCTAACCAACATTCTTTTTTTTTTTTGAGACTAGGTCTTGCCATGTTGCCCAGGGAACCATAGACTCATGTTGCCCAGGGTACCATGAACTCAAGCAATTCCCAGCCTCAGTCTCCCATGTAGCTGGGATTACAGGCACAGGCCACCACGCCCACAGATTTTTTGAGGCTAGGTCTCTCTAGATTGCCCTGGGAGGGTGTCGAACCCGCAGAGTCAAGCGATTCCTAGTCTTGGCCTGTCTTTGTAGGCTAGGATTAAAGGTGCGCACCACTGCGCCTGGCCCTAACCAACTTTATTAAACAAAGTGTTGTTGCCAGGAGGTCTTTCAATTGAGGCAGCAAAGCAACAAACAATATGCTTCAGCATGGTTGGCAATGATAATCAATATGGTTAAATAAGAAAATCCAGTCTTTCCTGGCAGATTCGCAAAGCAAATCATGCCAGTAAAAACATATTTATAAAGTGGGAAGAAGGAATAAGTCTTAGAAGAGGGTAGCTAATGGAAAAAGTTTCCACATACTTGCTTCATCTGACAGACTTTTACTTATTAACACCAACCACTAATTACATCATGTGATTAAATGCCATGAACTCACTATTACTCTACAATGGAGGAAACAGACTCCCAAGATCACAAACACTTTCAAAGTCACCATGCCACTAAGGGAAAAAGGGAGCTTTTTCTCTGTCCAGATCAGCCTGAACACACAGATTAATGTACGTTTTTGTTGTTGTTTTATTTTATTGAGCAGGGCACAGCTGTGCAACGTCACTCAGACTGCTATCATACCCAGCTTTCTAAAAGGAAGCATCGCAAAGTTGTAAGAGTAAGCAGAACAACCATCAACAACAGCTCAGGCTCTGAGGACTGCTTTTCATAGCCACTGGCATATAGGCACAGAATTTAAAAAGCGATCTACGCAGTGTTGCTTACAAACGTTAAAGCCAACATTAGCAGCGCTGTTTTGAAATACTGTGAACACCAAAGAGAAGACATGCTGATTGTATTTTAGAAAGACTGGGTTAAGACCTGACAGTTTTACTATGCTCTTGCAACTTAACTGAACTATAAACACTTCTTTTGGCCCCAATGTTGTAGAAGATACAAACAAGTGAATCATCTGCTATGAAAGACAATTATATATTAAGGAATTTTCCTTTGTGTTACTTGGTCTACTCATTTTGCTTTAATTAACAGTTGTTATTGCTGTGAACACATGAAATTATGTTCACTGGCAGAGCCTTCAATAAGGCTCACAGGGTTCTTGCGATAGAGCAGTAAGTAGAGAATACTTTGCCAGTGAACAGTGATGATTTAAATAGAAGATTTTCATTTGAACCTATCTATAAGTATCTTATAGTTCACTAATTGGTTTTTCTTTAGACATTAATTAATATTCATTGTTAGCTAATACACACAAAACACAGGAAAAGAAGTTCAAAAAGTACAAAGTACAAAAGAAACAAAATTTAAAAGAGTAATGTACTACTACAACAAAAAAGCAGGCATTTAAAAAAATGATAACAATATCAAATATTTGAAAATATCAACAAGTATAATATATAGCTGTAATTATAATGTATTGCTTTTACCAAAAAAAAATGACACCATTACAAGAGTCTTCACTAGCACAAAAATAAGTTGTAGACAGCTAGAAAAGAGGAGAATTTCTTAACAGATATGTCATAATTATGACTAATTATATTCATATAAAATGAGCAGTCATTTCTGATGGGCACAATTCTTATTCATCTACACATCAGTGCATCATTATCAATTCATGTATCTGCAAATTCATTTTGAAAGCAATCAACTTCTGTTTTCAGAAAAGGGTAACCAAACTAATTTTTTTTTTTCCTGTGCTGTGCTGGCATATATACCGTGTCATTTAAAAGGAAACAAAAGCAACACATTTGATTAGCTATAATTTATTTTAAATGCATCTACTGAAAAGTTAGCAATTTACATGCATAATCAGGTAGGTAAAAGTAGAGAATCAATTTTCACACATAAAATATAATTTCACTGAGCTATATATTTGTTTATTTCAAAAGCAGAAATGAAAGGCATGCAATTTAAATAGACAATCATATTTTCTTCAAGATTTTTTACAGTTGTTCCTTAAGTTTATTTATAGCATGGCATTAAACAAATGGATCTTCATTCAAAGAGCACTGCTTCTCCTAGAGGACTTCAAATTCTCTACTTAAATGTTAAAAGGAATACAACTTTTAGAAAATATTTCAATGCCTCTAGGACTACAAACTTTGAGAAGAAACTTTGAAAAGATTATTTCCCTCCCTTCTCTCTGAAAGGAAAATTGTTTAAAATCTAACAAAGAATAAAAATATACCTGCTTGGGGAAATATGAAAATATTCCCTCCCTCGTAATATTTATTGCATATTTGCTTTATTTTCTTATTAAATTTTCTTATTTATTTTTCTTTCTCCATGACTTCTGCAAGAATTTATTCTTATTTTCTAACTGCAGGATTATTCCCCACAAGTGGAAAGATACATACCGGACAAAGGCAATCAAAATTTCACTGTATCATATTATCATAAAACTTTAAAAGATTTCCTAACTTTTCAAGTTAGAAGCATGGACAGATAACAAAGGCTAAGAGATTTTACAGCACATAGCAAGAAAGTGATATAATTAGCACAAGAATGTTGTATTCATGTAAACCCAAACTACTTAAATGAAAGGAAATTAAAATAAATCAACCAAAAGCACACACTCCTTAAAAAAAAAGCCCTAGGCCGGGCACGGTGGCTCACGCTTGTAAGCTTCAGCCTATTTAGCAGCCGGGGCTAGGGATCGAGGTTCGAGTCCCGCCTGGGGCCCATAGCGAGACCTAGTTCCAAAAAAACAGCTGGGCGTGGTGGTGCGTGCCTGTAATCCCAGCTACCTGGGAAGCTGAGGCTGGGAATGGCTTGAGTCCGTGGTACCCCAGGCAACGAGAGCCTGCGGTTCCACAGGCAAAAATTGTGAGACCTAGTCTCAAAAAAAAAAAAAAAAAAAAAAAAAAAAAAAAAAAAAAAAAAAAAAAAAAAAAAAAAAAAAAAAAAAAAAAAAAAAAAAAAAAAAAAAAAAGGCCCTAGGTCTTTTTAACATTGTTATCACTATTATTATGTTCATCATCACCCATATCTTGAAAAGGCAACTGCAAAGTCTAGGAACAAGAGATAGTAGTCTATGCCTAGTAGAGAACACCTGGGCAAGAAGGTAAGGCCATGTTGACTCTCTTTCCATTACTTCCTTAAACAAGAAAGGCAGAACACACTCAAGGACTTTAAATGAATGCATTTTTTAAAAAGCTCTATCTCAAAATCCAGATATGAAACCAAGTGATTTTTTTTTCAAATTATCACCCATTAAAGGCATTCATTAAAATTCATTCTCCAGGGAAAGGAATTTTTAGCTTATTACCAATATTTGCATTTAAAGTAAAAGCTATTACCATATTTAAGAGGCAAGAATACACTTTAGCATTCATTGAACAAAAAAGGCTGAGCAAGAATTAATAATTTATCCCTAATCAGAAAATTATTTCAAATGGCATGTGATAGCTGTTGACTGCTGCCAACCTTCATTACAGATCTTTCCAGTAAGCTGGCTATGGAACAACACAATTACCGATGTTAATTATCTGATGCAGAAATATTCATGATTCGGAGTAAAATGTTTTCTTGATGGTGGGCCGTCCCAAACATTCTGAATGAGTACACAACTCACATCATTTTTCAGGGTTTAAAAAAGAGCTGGGATGATACAAGATGTGAGTGATTTTTATTTTCAGAATGCAAAACATCCATGCCTAAAAACTAAGACACTATCTCTGACATAGACAATGTCTGGGTGCTCCCCCCCCAATCTCATTTCCCTCTGACTTTACAACTGGATTCAAAGAAGCATTTTGGTATCAATTACAAGAGATTTCAGTAATCAGAGATGTCCTTTCACGCATATCACAGTATATGGAGCAAACTGGGAGATCCTGGTCCTCATAGTCATTGAGGAATCAGGTTTACTGATGGCTCTAACCAGCCACGTGCTTGGCTTTCTCCTCCTCTTCAGTCAATCACAGCGCAGGAACAGAACATGGAAGCCACAAGTAGACTTGAAACAGCACCTATTATTTCCATCCACACTCTATTTTCTGGAATCTAAGTGCATGACCATTGCTAACTGGCCAGGGAGGCTAGAAAATGTAATGGAGCAAAGTGCCAGGAAGAAAGGGATTTGGTGAACACATAGAGGTTTACAAACAACAACAAATTTCAGTGTTATTAACATACTGAAAATAATTAATTTGTAAACTCTTTCATTAACTACAGAACTTTAGTGTTCAGTGGCTGTCTCTTTAAGCAGAAATCAATGTCAGAGAAAAACAGATACAGGTCATTTTAAAAAGAAATTTCATTAATCCCAAAAACTTTCACAAAAACAAAACAAAAAAAAACCAACTGCTCAGTCCAGCTGTCCCTCATCCTTCAAATGTTATACTGAAAGATTCACTATGAAAACTTCAACAAATTTTAATTGGACACAAAGAGAAGGAAACAGGAAACAGCTGGGTGAAAAAAATAAAATTTGGTTCATCTACTTATTCCCATTTCTTAACACTACTACAAAGGCAGGCAAAATTTTTACATCACATTATCATTATACAAGAAACATAAAGTAAAAATAGAATATATTCCAAGAACTGTTCCCCCAAAAAATAGAACACAGTTTTAGCAGGTTTTTATTTTTTCTGATTAAGGAAAGATTTCTATGAATTCACTCACTGCCACTAAATAAGTTACTATGGTTTTTAAAAATATACATCAGAAATTACAACTAAAGAGGTGAGAAATTCAGCTATGGAATATTAAAATATTATCAACTTCACTCCTATATTAGTACAGGCTATTTCAACTATACACCACTTATCTGACTTAATCAACCACAGACGATGCAAAGCACAGGTACTAGTCTTCTGGATAACAGGGTCAGGGATCCAGTGAACTGAATATTCTTCAAGAATGCCAAATCTCAGCAGAACTGAGGCTACAGGAGAAGGAAGGGACTGTGGCAACAAGCAAGTAGGAAGTTCAAATTCAGAAGTGAATGTGCACTAGTAGTGGGATGATAAGGTAACATAAATTGAAGAGTATGAGTCCATACCCCTAAAACATACAGTGTTACCTCAATAAAAAAATTAACAAATAGAAGGTAAGTTCTTGTACTCTGAGATAAACTAATGAGTGCATGGGCTATGCCACAAATGCTTTTTACGTAGTTGTACAATTTTCATATTTTAATAGATCATCTATCAGTTATCACTGCATTACAAAAACCCTCACCTACCTCCACCAAAAGAAAAAAGTTTCCTTAAAGTCTCCCGTACCCACTGGTGTTTACATGGTTCTGAAAGAGAACCACCTCTTAACAGAAGGCTTGTTTCCAGAACAGGGAGGCTGATATTGTAAAGTTTCACACAGAGGGCTATTAAAACCTTGGAAGTATTGAATCCTAATTCAGAAATATTTCACAGTTCCTGTAGAAGGTAGAAAACAATTACATTTCCCTCAAGGGAATGACTTTAATTAGATCATTAGATCTTTTCCCCACAAGTAGAAGTCATACTCTCGTCTAATCTAATCTAAATCATACGCATCTAATTCCCCCTAAACCAACATTCGATTTCTGTTACACTTCACACAAACTTTTCTTGAAAGTGTTGCCTACACGCGCTATTTCCCTCTTCCTAGTTTCCATTTTCCCTCCAAATCAATCAAACCAGGCTACTCTTTGTTAATGTGATCAGAACCTCCATGTTCCCAAATCCAAAGGTCACTTCTTTCTCCCTATCATAGCTGACTCTCGGTAGGGCTGAATCATTAAAGATGTGCTATCTTACAGTTCTTAGCTTGGTTTCTATGACATCATCTTCTCTCAGTTCTATGTGGTCTCTCCTGAGTTTCAATGGGTGAATTACTTAACCCATTAAGAGGTTTTCTTGCTTAACCTCTAGATTACAGGTATGTTCCAGGTCTCAGTTCTGCAGATTCTTCCCTTCTCTAACTGCATAATTGTTACAGCATCTACTCCTGGGCTTTAAATATCATCTCTAAGCTAACAAACCCCAATCATTCATCCTTTCTTCCTTCCTTAACCCTCATGCTTACAAATCTCAGACTGGAAAACTAACTTCCCATTTGACCTACTGATTTCCTATCTTATACCCAACTCTGTTCATGTTCAGATTCCTTTATTGGTCTTTCTTTGATCAGGCCCAAACTTTTGGAATGGTTATTCCTTTCCTTCCCTCACCCCCTCTCACATGTATCTCTTCCAACATATATCTTACTGACACCACTCTCTGATACTAACCACTGTTCTGCTTCGCCAGCCCCCATGCAAGTCACAACCATTTAGCCTTGATATTGTCTTCCAACTTCCTGTTTCTCCATATAAATGATGTAAATTCTCCAAATACAACTTACTACATATTTACAAATTAAGATTTTCCTGCTTAAAATACCCTTCAATGGCGTCCCTTGTAGTTAGAATAAAATCCAAATTTCTCAAAATGACCTACATGATCTTCTTCCTGCCTACCTTCCAACCTTGCCTTATTCACTATTATTAGCACAGTATCATGAACAGTGATTGATACATATAAATTAGCTATGTGTTAAATGCATTCATAAGTGGAATAATAAAAATGTAATAAACACACAATATGTTTATTCAGTTTACTTTTATGTTCATTGGTAGCAATAGACTATCTGAGCAAAATTCCTTTGATCTGAGAATTTTCATGTTGTATAGGCATTAGCTCACTCGTTCCTTAAATCCTTTGATGGGCAAGTTAAAAATCATGATATTCATTATACTGACAACTATGAAATCAGAACTACCCCATATCATATAATTTCTGTCCACTTATGTATAAAGTTTTATGCCACACTAGCAAGTTGTCTGCCTTTGTATTTCAAATATATGAAAAATAAGCTCCTTTATTTCTCCCCAGAAGGATCTGGGTTCACAATATTCAGCAATATTTACAATATTCATCATTTGAAACACAGCAAAACTGTGAAAGAATTACTCATTTTGATAAAGCAGGGTAAATTTGAGATGCTGCTACGATGTCAGTTACATCACTCAAATATGTTTTCACAAGTGAATGTTATACAGAAGAAAATTATAAAAGCTGAGAACTGAAAAAAAATAAATAAATAAAGATCGAACACAGCATTTATCTTTAAAGAACAGATGGGAAAAAGCTTGAGATATGTGTGTACATTACACAGGATGAGACAGTGGCACTGGACAAATCTGAAAAGACCTAAAAGTTACTAGTTTCTATTTTATACAAGAACAGGAATTTGCTAGTATAAAAGTATACATAGGGTGCCTAATAATTTAAACACTAGTTTTCATGTTTTAAATTTATTGTTGAACTTTTCACTACTGCCTATAATGTGGATGTCTAAATAATTGTTTAAAGAGGCACACTTTAAATTTCCATTAATTATATTCAATTTTTCGTCCATTAAATGACCAAACTTGATAATCTTTATTTACAGTATTTCATTTTTATAAAAGTTCTTGATGAACATCATGAAGCTTTGGCACTGATGCACACATATACACACATACACACAAAAGTATGCCTTATTATCTCCTTTTCCCAGATATGGGGAAGAAGTTCACAAAATATGAGTGAATACTGGAAAATATATAAAAACTTAAATGAATTAACAAATATGTGTACAAAAAATCCACTACAAATATTTTGACAGGGTTATATAGGAGCCTTTTATCCTACCAACTGATGACTATACTAAGATTACTAAGGAGCATTAAACTACAGATGCTTTCCTAAAGACCATATGAGACTTCTTGCTGTGGTAGCCATGGCTAAATTTATGCTACCCTTTGCAGTCTTTTGAGATTACTAAAGTGAGAAGAGGCATTGCCCTGGGTCAAAAATTAAATGGTATGTGGGTTGAATATAGCTGACTAACCCTAACCACTGATTTCTATTTCCTGGTGAGTTCTTACTAAACTGAGAGTAAACACAGCACAATTATTGTGCCTGAAAAGTCACAGCAAGTACTAGACTGGGGGGGCGGGGAATTTAAAAGTCCATATTTGTTCTCTTACACACTCTAGGAGACAGTGAATAAGTTTTAGTTGCTGTCATTATTATATCTCTGCATAAACTTCATGTTATGAACATAAAAATATCAAGTTCAAGCCTAGTGCTGACGTTAAAGCCATACACTTGTTCACATCATCATGTAAACATCAGACTACATTATACCGTCTCTTTATCTGTCTCTTGACCAGTGAGGGTTTTGAGCACAGCGATTTTTCTATACTCAGCGTGACTCATAAAATCTGGTCATCCACGGTTATTAAATTAACTAGTGAAGAAATAACAGGGTAAAATATAAAAACCTTGCAAGTTGTACTTCCAAGAATATTTAACAACTGTATCTGAAGCTTTAACACACGTATCATTATGTACATTTCTTAGAGAAAATAGCTCCATGTATTAATGTAAAATCAATCTGAAGTTTAATAGATTTTAAAATTTTACTGTTTATGTCATTTCTGCAATCAACAATGGAAACATGAAAAACATGAAAAATTGATTGTCTTATGAGTGTGTCACAAAACTATATATTCACCAGGGAAAAAGCAGAATACCCGTTCTAAATGTTATTTGATTTGTTTAATAAAATGCCAACAGTCTATGTCTAAATATTTATCTTTGTGGTAAGACTCCAAAATGGTAATCAATAGGCAAAAATCAGCATACACTGTTCCTATTATTTTGGACATAATTCACTCTCTGTGATTCCACTTTTATAATCTATTTCAAACGATCATGAATAAAATTAAGATGAATAAAACGTATTCCTCTTTAAACTGATAAGAAGAAAATCATATAGTCCCATAAATATTTGTCAGAGATTGAAAGGTAATGAGATCCTTCGGGAATTACGTCAATCAATTCTGCAAGAAATTCCTTTAGATTACTGTTTCTCTGTAGGTTTATCATCATCGCAATAATGTTAGTGAAATAACCTCTACCATCATTTACTCCACTGGCTTAAAAGCAAAAAGAAGGTTAACAGGTGTTAGTTAATCACTATGGAAATGGGAAATAAAAGGTAAAGCAGTGATGTTTCACCAACGATGATTCCTCTTGCAAGTGTAAAAAACCCAAAGTGGACTGAAGTTAAAAGGCCTAGAAAAATTAAGTAAGACCTTGATTATCTCATTCAAATAAGAAAAAGCACAGAAATGTATGCATTGTGGGGGAGGGAGGGATGGGATGGGGACAGGTTCTCCAGGATTGTTTAGTTCAACAGATCAACAAAATCTGATAAACAATATCAAAGTTTTTTGAGTCCATCTTTTCTTTTTGTCTCTCAGTGTATCAGTGTCACCCTGTATTAACTTCCTGTGTGGCCTACAGAGAAGAGATACAGTGAGATGAAAGGAGATGAGAGAATGTCTAAAGCAAAAGAGGCTTCCTGTGCATTTCTTCTTAAGGAGTAGTTGGTTCCAAAAGACAAATAGCAAACTCATCCTCTCTCCAAAGTCCCACAGTCAGCCCTGAATCAGTGGGGGTGGAGGATAGTGGGGCACTATCTCCAGTTACCAAGGCATGTGATTGTATTAGACAAACTTACTTTTACTTCTAATGAAAGGAGAGGACTGATTTTCACTAAGAGCAGTTTTGTAAATAAAATTAACTGCTTTTCTCTTTGCAAGGAAAAGAATAGTAGGAATCAATTTCTGATGACAATAAAGTTTGAAACAGAGGAAATTAAGCTCAGAATTATGAGCTCTAAAACAGGCCAAATTACCAAGCTATGAAGAGATGGGGTAAGGGAGGAAAATTTCAAAGTGACATAGTTGTGTTTATCCCAGGAGGGATGATACAGATGGCATTTTACAGATGACCAGTAAGAAAAAAGGAAAAACAATCACTTTCTAAAAGATAGTCAAGTATACCAATAACATGCTAGGAACTTACTCGGAGAGGGTTCAAACAGATATCTATGTATCTATGTCTACAGACACACACACATAAACTCACATACATACTCAGATAGAAATAGAGATAGAGATGATGACAGAGAGACACAGAGATAGAAATGGATACACTAAACGTATCCATTTAAAACGTTCAAACCCACGTCTAGGTTAAAACATTCAAACCAGAGTCTCTTAAATAAAATAATTTTAATTAAATATATAGGGCATAGACATGTCCTTTTTCAAACTACTATAGCAGAGTTACACTGCTAAATTTGTTAATAATTAATACTGATCATCTGAAAGAGGAGGGTTAAAAAATAAAAACTGACAAAGTACAGTTTCAGGAGTAATGATGTAATAAAACAAAAACATGAATAACCCCAAAAAGCTATAGGTCTGAACTTTTTCTTTGCCATTTTTTTTTTCTGGCCCAAATCTGCTCATTTCACAGACATTACTTAATATATGGTCATTATCAATTATCTTCTACTCCCCACTCACTTGTACACATACCTTTATCAATCTGTCTGCCTGTCTCCTTAATCTGTCTACATCTTTTTTTTCCTTTTCATCTTTCTGTCTCCTTTTTTCCTCTTTTTCTCCTTCATTTTGCAACAATATGAGCGTTTAGTGATATTAGGCACAATGATTCATCCTAGATGAATCAATCCTGTTCTCAGATTGTTGGCATGCTAAATCTTGTGACTACAGAACTCTAGTATTTCACAGATTATTAAAACATTTACATATATTTTACAGACCGTCAGGCAATGAAAGATCACTCCAATTTGAGGTAAGGTTCCTATGTGAATAGGGAAGAAAAAAACAAATCAGCAAACAGAAACACTGAAGGAAACTGAAGAAATGTAATAAAAAGAGATACAGAGGTTATCAAGTACACAAAACAACATTTTGAAAAGAATTTTTGAGAAGGGAAAATATTCAAAACTGAAGGTTAGTATTGGTATTTAAAAACATTATATTGATAAGTAAAAATTTAACAAAGCATTGGAAAATAAAATTGAGGAAATGTTCAAATAACAGGATGAAGATAAAAACATGGAAAGGGTGAAAATAAAGATATGAAACACAGAAAGGATAACTGCAGGAAGTTCAAGAGTAAATTAAAAAAAAAAAAAGTTAAAAGAAGTCTAAAAAAATTGACAAAGAAATGGGAGAAGAAAACTTGGAAGGAGAAGAAGACAGGTGTCTCCACACATTAACAGCCTTGTTGTGAAGTCAAGTCTCATAGACTTTGAAAAAAACAAGTCTTTACAAAATCACATTATTGTGAAATTTCAAAAACCCAAAGATAAACCTCTGAAAGATTTCCAGAGAGATGTTACAAGGCAGGTTATGCATAAAGGAATGAAAATCAGAATACTGAATTACACAACAGCAACAGATTCAATATAAGCCATGTTTTCAAAATCATGAGGCACGGTAAGTTCTAATCTAAAATTTCATACCTTCTCAATCATTAAAATAAAGATCAAATAAAAATTTTAGATATGTCTAACCCCCCAAAAAAAATTTAAAAAAAGAAAAGGAAATATGACCTCTAACAAATTTTCTTTGGCAGCTAAAAGAGTATATGTGACGACAAACAAGAAAAATATGACATCAGAACACAAGACTATAATACTGAAGGATAACAAATGTGTGTCAGACCTACAGAGAATATGGTTCAGACTCAAGATAAAAGGAGGGTTCAGGGAAGGTCTCCAGGATGGATAAAGAAGGAGAGATGAGTCACTGATAATTTATTTGATGTTCGAGATTACAAAAAATTATTGCAAGCCATGACAAATGTTCTAAAATAAGTTACATGGTAATAAACTAGTAGAAAAATTATTATCAGTAATCTTTAACTCAAGAAAAAAATTAAAATGTAGAAGAAATATATTTCTATAGTAAGAAAAGTACATATTGATTTTGATGCAACCAATAGTTGTGAAATGACTGCTTGGAGACATAGGAAATACATTCAATAGAATATATTCAATAGAAATTGTCTAATATAGACAAACCAATAAAGAAATTTAAATATACTATTTGAAAACATTATGAACAGTTGACACAAGTTCAGTATCTGTATGATTTTGTAATTATACATATTTTGTTTACTTTCAAGAATATAAAACTTAAAAAAAAAACTCCGATACAGACAAATAGAAGCAACATAATACAGGCATTCTTTCAAATGCCAAAGAACCAGTCAATACAGTCAACTTTCAGAAGACAGTTTGGGCAAATAATATGGTATCAACATTGAAAAGTAGCAGAAAATGATGTCCCTTCATCATCAATCAATCATTCAATCAATCTCCCCCTCTCTCCAATATCTCTCGGGCTTATTTCTTAAGAATACCTCTTTGAAATATCTTCCACAGAATAAACTTTAAAACATTTCAAATATGTTCAGATATTTTAAAAGGTTAGCTTTAATTTACAAATTGTAATTTAAACCTTAAAATTTTGCCATACTGCTTTGTCAGAAAAATGCTGTGCATTCTAAACAGCTATCGAGTCTATTTAATTGTTACTGTGAAATGAATATTTAAAAATATCTACTTAAAACATTTGTAAAGTACAAAAGCACTCTAGGAGCATCACCAGATAAGCAATGGCAATATCTTAAATCAAAAAAGTTTCTTTGATGCAAAATCTGGTTCATGGGAGGTAAATGCTGACTGCTCATAAATTTGATAATTGAATGATGAATTATGTACTCTGTCTACAGAACGATGCCTACATTATATATATATAAACAACAATTTATACTGATGCATGGTTGACAAGTGTATTGATTTATTAAGTCAATTAAGTGGTCATATAAACATGCATAAAAAGATTTTATATCAGTTTACAAAGAACATATTGTTTTAGCGAAATGCATAAATATATGCAAATCTAACACTTACAAAACAGTACCCACTAAAACAGTAACTGTAGAGATTTCTGTGTAAATTATGGAACCCTTGAGTGGTGATTTCACAAACAAGATAAGAGTGTAGCAGTGTATGAAAATTACAGAAATCCATCACTGTATGCTCCTAGGATCACGATGACTATTCCAATGTGAATTAGGGAATGCTCGGATTAAGCAACTTTTATTTAAATAAAAGCACTCTGAAAACGTAAGGTTCATGATAAAATAAAAACTGTTGGTGCTGTTAAAATCATCGTGCTTGTGTGTTTAATACAGAAACTTATTACACCTATGCAAAAGTTAATATGATTAATTACCCAAGATCATAGAGGGCATGAATTTATGCTGAAACTTTTGGACTCTTAAAATCCTGATGTAATCACTAAAATTACTGTCAAGTATGCTTATTTCTGACAATCATCAAGGTAAGTTCACAATCAAAAGCTTCCAGAGATACTCAAATGGGACAAGAATAATATTAAAATGATTTTCAACTAAAAGAAAACTGCTCTCAGACATGAGAAATTTTGCATCCAATAAACCAATTATTCATCATAAATTTTTAAATCATTATGAAAAATATTTAAAACCCACTGAAAGACTGCTTTGTAAATCCTGATACTAAGTTGCTCAGCAGGGATACTTAGAGTTGCATATTATTCTAACCCTAAGAAACATATAACGTACATTCATTTCATTTACTGCTAAAGTATAAAAATATACATATTTATATAAGATTTTATATAAATAAAATGTTTTTATTTATATAAAATAAATGATGACCAAATACGTGACTCACCTTAGAGAAGTTCTCACACAAGTTAAAAATGGCAGATTTCCAAATATCACACTAGAAAATTTTATTCAGCTTTCGGAAGTAGGACTTAGGAATTTGTATTTTGCACCTTGTACAAAAATCAACTCAAAATGGATAAAAGGTCTAAATGTCAGACCTGAAACCATAACATACATAGAAAATAACTTGGGAAAAACACTCCAGGAAGTACAATTCAGAAACCCCTTTCTGGAAAAAACTGATGGCAAAAAATTGAAGGACAACATAAACAAATGGGACTACATCAAAATAAAATACTCTGTACAGCAAAAGAGACAACAGAAAAAACTAAAAGAAGTCCAATTGAATGGGAAAAAATGTTTGCCCTCCACAAGAGTGATAAGGGTTTAATAATGAAGATCCACAAGGAACGCACACAATTAAACAAAAGCAAAACAAGAAGCCAAATCATAAAATGGAGTGAAGAACTAAAAAGAAACTTCACCAAAGAGGAAATACAAATGGCCAACAGGCACATGAAGAATTGCTCAATGTCACTAGCAATAAGGGAAATACAAATCAAAACTACAATGAGATACCACCTTACACCAGTAAGAATGGTCTACATCCAAAGAACAGGCAACAACAGGTGCTGGTGAGGATGTGGAGAGAAGGGGACACTCTTGCACTGCTGGTGGGAATGTAAACTGGTCCAACCTCTATGGAAAGCTGTATGTAGAGCCCTCAAATTAATGAAAATGGAACTACCATTTGACCCAGCAATTGCTTTCCTGGGAATTTACCCCAAGGTGTCTTCAACATGGGTACAAAGGGACACCTGTACTCAGATGTTTATTGCAGCACTATTTATAATTGCAAGGACATGGAAGCAACCAAAATGTCCCAAAACAGATGACTGGATGAAAAAGATGTGGTATATAGACACAATGGAATATTACTCATCAATTAAAAATGACAACTTAGATGATTTTATGATAACATGGATGGACTTAGAAGAAATCATATTAGCAGAAACAAGTCAAAAAGAATAAAACAGAAACCAAATGGTTTCACTACCATATGGGACATGAGAAAGATAAATAAAAATTCATGAAGAAAAGTCAAAACAAGCCAACAACCAAAGTGAAGTACACGACCTGGGGGGGGATGGGACAAGGTGGGAATGGTCGGGGTAGGGGAACCGCAAAGATCACAGAGATGTGAAATTCATATATAAATAAAATGACAAAGAAAAAAAAAGGAATTTGTGTTTTGCATGCATGAAATAATTCTGATGCAGCAAACCCTGAATCATATTCTAAGAAATGCTGCTATAAATAAAATTAAACTACATGTTTAAATTAATTTACACAATTAAATTAATGAAATGCAGACAAATGGCAACATCAAATCATACATGTAGCCAACATATGATGAAAATCAAGTCATAATCCAGTCTCATCAATTCCTTTTGAGTGTATTTTTAGTTTCTACGATGATAACGTTATCTCCGTATTGTTTATCTTTCCAACTTACCACCTTTCAACTGTATCTACAGAAACTGTTATTTTAATTTTTACATCTGGTTTGTGCTTTGGTGCTTTGAAATAATACATCTAGATCAACGTGTCTTGTTCCATCTTTTGTCATTAACCTAATTTCCTCTACTCTTTCATTCCTCAGTCAGATATTACAGAAAACAGTCCCTAGATATATGAGCAAAAGGTATCATCATTTTTTTCTAATTTTAATTAGTTTATAATTGAGGTAATATTTAGATCAACCAATCCAATATTACCATAGTAGTGCTAACCACAAATCATCCAGAGTCCTCTACCAGCATCCACTGTGCTGCCTTTCCCTAATGGATCTCTCCCCTGCTCCAACCACTTCCCCACTTGGTGTTTCAGTTCTGCAGTGAGCTATCAAGGGTTAGTCTGTAAGCTAACCCTTTCACCGACTCTTAGTTTAGTTACTTTATATTTCACATATTAGTAATGCTGCCTGGTAACAGTATTTCCCCCTATGGCTTATTTCACTTAGCATTATTCTGTCCTGCTCCATCCAAGTTGTTGAAAATGGCATGAGTTTAAGTTTCTTGATCACTGAGTAATATTCCATTGTATATATATATATATATATATATATATATATATATATATATATGTGTGTGTGTGTGTGTGTGTATATATATATATACATATATATCACATCTGTTCCTTTACTTCTGAACAATATATCTGATCCTTTACTTCTGAACAATATATTGAGCCTGAGCCACACTTTGAGACAGAGCAAGTATCTTAATCAGTAAACAGAAAGTAATAAAAGTACTTGCTTCAAAATTTTCATTTTCAACAATTTATCTCTTACAAATAATTATGTTTCCAATTTTTATATCCTTTCTTACAGTGTTCTGATGTTAAAACAGAAAAAGAACCTAGTTACCTAAAATTAAAAGTCAGACACCTTTATCAAATTAGTATTTTCCTTTCCTCACTCATGTGACACACTAGGAAATGACAATTTAAAAATGAAGAAAACTAATTAGCTAGCATGGATATTCTCCTATAATCAAATGAGGCGCATAAAACAACTAGAAAACCTTTGGTCCACTATGGTGTCTGGAAACTCATCAAAGAATCACACAAAACCAGAGCCAATCAACAGTGCACTACTAGTACTCGCACAGTACTGATCCTGTCAATACTGAAAAATAGATTTGAAGACAAAACCTTCTACCAAAACATTTTCTACTGTTTACAATAATCTATGCTTTCACGACAGCCAAGATGGCAATAAAGACATGCTACGATCAGTTTGTCATCTGCCCATCTGGAAATGTCATTTCCATCCTGTATGCCACATCAAAGTTTTGACTTGCTTTGCAAGGAAGCAAATTATTGATCAGGAAGCAATTCTAAATTTAAAAATTACAGTGCTCTAGGGCAATCTCACCATGCTGAAAACAGATCAACAAATCCAGACTCTCAGAAAGGTTCTTCATGCACTTGTATGTTAAGGTAGCACTCTCCAGAAGATATTTGCAAGTCACATTTGCAATTTTAAATTGTAACAGTAGGAGTTAAAAAGAAATAAAATCAAATTTAAAATATACTGCGCTAAGTTCAATTTTTCAAAACTACTATTTCTCTATGACCAATAAGGAAATTAAGATATTTTCTTGCCTTGATGATAGAATCATGTATTCTTCTCAACAGCCTACTAAGGAAGTTATTACTACAACTGAAATAATCTGGATATAAAACTAAGGTCCTGAAAGATTAAGTTATAGGTACTGTCTGGAAGCTAAGAAAAACAGTGAGATAGACTGAAATATTGAATGCAGAAATTAAATACTTCAGAATCTTACTCTCTGATGAGTCTTTGATTTCCTTTCCCAAACCTAACAAAGGCACAAGTGCAAATGCCAGTTCCCAGGTGGTCTGACTCTCACAACACAGAGGGCATCTTCCTCTTGAGGTTTTTTCTATGAAGAAGGCCACTTCCAGGCAGTGGTGCCCAAAGCAGTTTTCACAAAGTAGTAGAGATCAGATGCTAAGTGCACTGAGGGGTGGAAAGGGAATGATTTGACCATTTTGTTCTCCTTAGCAAGAACAGCGTCTGACACACAACAGACACTCCATCAGTACCCATAGATTGATAAAGCAGCAGCAATGGTGACAGTACTATGTATTCAAGGCCCAAATCTAATGCACAGACCTCCAAGAAACGTGACTGTGGGCAACTATTTGACTATCAAACCTCATCTCTTTATAGAACAAAGAAAACTAAGTATTTCTGTAATCAGAAATAATATCCCAGTGATCATCCCACCACCCTGTTAATTGGCTTTTGTTAACACTTTTCTACACTATCGTCCATAATTATCTGTGATAGGCATGTCTGTGTGTAAGCCCATGGGAACAGGATTCCAATCAATCCTATCACCACAATCCCCACTGTTTCAAGCACAGAGGAGCAACTGCAAGAATGAAAGATCTTTTCCTTATTGTTTTTTCTTTTGTGTAACTGATATGTTCAACTAATCCTTGCTTTTGCACTAAGTATTATTTGGTATTTCAATTACATTTCTACAGGAGGATTAAAGACATCTGATACTATATTAATAACAGAAACAATTTCAACTGAATAGAATCAGGAGAGAATCTGGGTAGAGGAAAAAAGGAACGCTATAACAAAAGAACTTCGGATTATATGTATAAAAGGTCTCAAATTTAAGAACACTTAAATATATATATTTTTTACAGCTCTATGAGTGCTATGTCAAATCAATGATGTTATTTTTTAGAGTCACAGTTCCAAATAAACTGGAGGGTTTTTTTTTGAGGAAAAATTAATATAAGAGAATTTTAGAAAATACATGTGTTAGAAATCCATGTAACAAAATATGAAGGCTTCAAAGTTGTCATTTCATATATTTTTACTTGACAGACAGGTATGAATTTCAAAGCCTGTATTGTTCTGGGTTCCCCAATAAAATAATAATTTATTTATCTAGTTAAATGACTTTTTTTTAAGCTCTACAAATGATTATAGATCAAGTCATTTATTGTTACAGAAGACAAGGTAAAATTATGGCAAATGTATGACTATGGTTTATTATCTACCTTCTTTAAAAACATTATCCTAATTTAAAAAAAAATAGGGAAATTAAATAAAAGTTAGTTAGATTTAAAGATGCACATTTTACTTCTAAAAAATCCCACACTTAAAAACACATAAATTGCACAACTAAAGATGACTACATTTGATCAGATTTCAGATCATGTATTTTGCAAATTAGTCTCAAATTATAAGAAAATAACATGCCACTTTTTTTGAAAGGTCAGTTGTCAAAACAAGGACTAGTTTATGTTTACATAAGTTAGAGACATCACAACTTCACAATTAGTCATTATTTTTATGAGTCAGAGCTATAAGAGCAAGGCCAAATTCCTAAATAAATTTAAGAAAGAAATATACATATATATATATATATATATATATATATATATATACACATAGAGAGAAAGAAAGAAGGAAAGAAGAACAAAAGAAAGAAGAAAGAAAGAGAGATAAGAAAGGTGACAGAGTTTTAAATAATAAAGGATTAAGTTCTAAACATTGTGTATAAATGTGTGACTGAACAAAAGGGGATGGAGAATTCTCATCACATACCCTATCTTCAGTCCTTGGCTGTATATATGATTATCATTTGTGTTTAAGAGTCAGCAGTTTATTTTAGAGTCACTAATCAACACATAAATTAAATGGTCTTTTCAAGCAAACTATCTCTTTAGCAAAATTATGGATTTTCCATATTTCAAAAGAAACAATCTTATTAACCAAAGTCACTTCAAAAATTATTATTCAAACTGTAAATACATTACATAATTAGGATAGCATATATATTCTATCCCACTTATAAAAACTATGTCAAAGAAAACAAGTGTTTATAAAAAATTCAGATAGAAAACATATTCTTTTTGCTGTAAGAATTAAAACTTTTCCCCTCAGATAACCAAATTTATTGTTTTTAACTCTAGTTTTTTTGTTTGTTTGTTTTTGAGACTAGGTCTCATTATTTTTGCCTGTGGAACCACAGGCTCAGGCTCACGTTGCCCAGGGTACCACAGATTCAAGCGACCCTCAGCCTCAGCTTCCCAGGTAGCTGGGATTACAGGCACACGCCACCACTCCCAGCTATATTTTTTAGGTCTCTCTATGTGCCCTTGGCCAGGCTCGAACAGCAATCCCTAGCCCCAGCTGTGGCTTTCTAGGCTACCACTTACAGGCATGCGCCACCATGCCCGGCCTTTAACTCATTGTAATGATGCCCCTTAATGCACATCCCACACATCCAAATTAACACCAAATCCTGCTAATTCTATTTACTCTCTTTGATTCATTCATTTATCCATATCCTCTGAGTCACTACTACAACTTCCAATAATTATAGATAACTCTATAAAATACCTTCTCTCTTATCCTAATAAGGAAAAGAAAGGTAAGGGGAACTAATGACAATGGACTTTCAAATTTTCACTCTACTATATGTTAGCAGACTATAACTTGAAATGACATCAAATTAAAATAAACAATATTAAAATTACACAGTGGGTATTCAAACAATGTTGGCTTAAATACAAATTCTTATATAAAAAATTCTCCAAGATATAATCTGAAGAATTTCTTTTGTTTCATAGGATACAAAAATCCAAAACCATTAAAAGGTGTTTTACTGAGTACTCATATGGATCAGAAGTAATACTTAGAGGATTATTACCTAATGACTACTTTAAAAATGAGAATGAGAATCACATATTAGATACAATGATCATCCTGAGAGAAGGCTTCTGTCAGATTAAAAAAAAGACATGGAAGCTTCTGAAGGAGTAGATGAATTATGCACTACTAGGTTAATTTCAGATTGTATTCTTGAGGGAAAAACAAATTTGAGAAATGATGTGCAACACAAATTCAGTTATTAAGCACAAGCAAGTCAAGAGAACACAAAGACAAAACCAAACATAGATTCCAATTCTTAGTAATTTAAATACTTTCCTTAATATTGCTTAGAATATTTGGGATACAACAGGTTTTGTTTTTTGTTGCTAATCAAATTAGGTCCCCCAAATTACTGCATTAAATAAATCAAAAAAAAAAAAGATTTAGAAACAAGCCACTCAAAAAAGGTTTTATGTGCATACTTGTCTCCCAACTCTGAACTAAATTACCTACAAAATAATCAATAGAGGAACTTGGTTTGCTCTGCAGAGCAGCTTTGTCTTCTTAGAGAACTGGTTAAGAAAAGCTCTTTTCAACACAGTGGCAACAGATAAAAAATATCTGCTTTTTCACTCCTCAACCAGTGTGATTCTCTTTTTCTGACAGCTGATTCTGGCACATCTGGTTCTTGACATAGTAGAAAGAGAGCAAATGTTGATGATTTAAGTTCACTATTTTCTTGAATAGTGATTCAGTAATTCAACTGAAAGTAATTTTCTCACCAAAATGCCTACAGGTGAACTTTCAGGATTGGATATGTGCTTAGTCTAAGGTTTATTAATTCACTTTCAATGAACACAGATTCCATAACTCTGTTCTTTTGTTTATTAATATAACTTTTATTTATTCAGTAGGTGATGCTATCCTAGCAAGAATGTACCAGCCAGAGAAAAACAATGAGAGGCTCTAGTTAGCTGGGTCCAAACACCTCTCAGGTCCTAGCAACTGGTTACTTACTTAGAACATGATCCACAGTTCTGCGTATCAGCTCACTTAGGAACTTACTAAAATCCTACATCTTGACTCATCTCAGGCCTACTGAATCTGATTCTACAGAGGCTCAAATGATTGCTCTCACATTCCAAGTTTGAGAGTTAATGCATAGTACACTTGTTTTTTCATCATATTGACAAGAGCGATGGCACTATAAATAATCAGGCTGACCCAAAGGAATCTCTTCAGGACCACATTCGGGATATGATGTCATACTGAAGATGGCTGAATAAACACACACTTCCTCTAAGGGGGACTCCTTCTTTACACTGAAGTGCTCTCAAGCGAAGTCAGAAACTGCAGCAATGCAAAGAACATGAAATGGAATCAGTATGTAGAAATATTTACAAATGGCAATGTCTTCAATCACTGTTTTCCTGTGATTCTTTGTTCAAGATTCCAGTTCTTCCCAGTTCCATGTTTCTTATATGTTATGAACTTGGCAAAGGAGGACTCCAAAGAATGGCAATCCACGTCACAGTGTTGTAGACCTTTCTCAGTTATAAATTACTCAGTTAGCCCTAACTGTGTCACACCACTTTTTGGGTAAGGATGCCATCAGCAGAGATGAAGACAGACATGACTCTCTCCACATGACATCATCAGGGCTCCAGGGACAGGATCGCCCTTTCCAAGAGGAAATCCAAGATCCAGTAACACCTCAGTATCCTTATTTGCTATATACAGAGGGATGTGGATTTTTTCACTATAGTTACAGCACAGCAAGGTAAGAAGCTGAAACTATGTAAAATTCTGTTCTAAGTCTTCCCAGTGGCCTGCAGGAATGATCTATTTTGAACAGGTTTACTTGGCACATAACTTATGAACTCAAGATCTTTCTGACTAGTGAATGTTATATAACAAGTTGTTTTTAAGTCATTTCCCTTTGCCTGATGAAAGCTAAAGAGGTTGGAGAGTTGAACACCATGTTGGGGTTTGCCTTTCTGAGTTTGACTTAGGTATTCCTCGAGAGGCCATGTGTTAGGCCTAAGAAGAAAATGAACTTTGTTGGTTCCTGTTCTTTGGAGTTTCTTTCTACCACCTGAAGTGAAGAGGATACAGCAAGAAACAGACAGTAGTAGACAGTCTTCATCTACATGTGTGGATGGAACAGACTAAGGAGAAAGAAGGATGTTTGGAGCACACTCTGATGAACTCTGATTGACTAGACGTTGGTGAGATGATCGGGATTAAGACTAAGGGTTTTGGACATTCTGGGGGAAGGACTTTGGGCAAAGTTGAGAAAGGTTTTGGACATATGCTGAAGCCATCAGAGTTTTTTCTACTATGTTTCTTTTTGTAGTAAATAGGAATTCACTCTGTTTAGGAATAGATTAGTCTGTACTCTTAAAAAGAAATAACAGCAAATAAATCCCCTTTCTTCTCTAAACCTTTTCAAAGAACCCCAAAGAACCCCTAACCCATGGCTTCTTTTCAGAAGTTTTTTTTTTTCCCTTTTATTTTACCAACATCTCCTTTTGCGCCCTCCATTCAGAAAGGGGCTAAGGTGAAACCTGTCACCAGGATAAGGGACTGATTATTCCTTGGGTAATGATCTCCAGTCTGTTACATGCTCTCCTTTCTGTTACAGAAGGGAAGAATCCCATTTTCATTGAGATTCTGCTACATATAGAACTCTGAGAAATAATTTCTGGCTTCATGTTATTACAATATCATTTTATCACAGCAACAAGAACTGAAAAATGCTAAGGAATGAGAAGAGGATATGAAAAACCTTTAGGGAGGCAATTCGAAAACATTGCAATTATAACACCCATAGATGCTCTAAGATTTTCAGGAAGGCCTGAAAACAATAGAACCTTTCGATTAATATGAACACCTAAATGCTAGGGTCATGCTGAATTCATCTCTGTGCCCCTGGAGCCCATGTCTGTTAGAAGAGTGGATGAGAAAATCAATTAGTACACATTTTGTTCTCAGAGGTCTTCTTATCAAATCCTCCTATTTAATCATGAAGCACCAACTCCTTCATTTATTTGCTCGTGCACTCAACTGAGAAAAGGTATTGAGCACCTGCTGCATACTCAGCATGTGCTGGGACCTAGAGAATGGAGAGTCATAGACATAACAACAGGAGCCCTTGTGGAGTTCGTACATCATGCAGGGAAATAAACTGATTTGTTACCAAATAATCACATGTGAATGTGTAAACACGCAGCTGCAAGTATATAAGAAATTCCCAATAGGAGGATTTAACTGGGATAGGTAGAGGGGAGACTTTGCTGCATGACATTTAAGCAGGAACTGGAAAGCCATAGCGATTTAAAAAAAAGTAATGACACTGGTTCAAGGCCATAACTATTTCCATCATTAGTAAAATTGATTCCAGGAAATCATAGTAAAAGTGTATTATTGTTCACAAATGAGAATATCATTTACTTAACAGAAAGAGCCCTGACTATCCACCAACATTACCCATCACAACCAAGAGCTGTCAAGGAAGTGATCCAAATAATTATCTTTTTCAGGGACCAATAAATCATAAACCTTTTTTTAATGAATTAACATTTGATTTAAGGACTGGTTTTATTATTTGAAATACTGGTTGCCAAGATTTCAAGTGAAAAATGAGTATTCCCATGTCAGAGTTCCAGGGTACTATTAAATAGCGTTCAACAATTTCTGGAATTTTTGACTCAGGAAGATAGAATAGGATTTCAAACCCATTCTTTGTAATGTCCTGTGTAACAGTGATGGGGGCAAAGATGAGTTTCACTAACCTCATTGGAAATAAAAGCATCCAAAGCAAAGGCAGTAAGTCTAAGAGCACTGAAATAAGAAGACTGTCCTCATAAGCTAAAGAGTTTCTAAATTTGCAAAAACTAAGAAATTGCAGAAACTAAAGTGCATTTAAAAAGTAGCAAGAAGATGAAGGGACCAATGTAAATAAATAAAAAGGTTGAAACATAGAAGCCTGAGAAGTGATAAAAGAAAAAAAAAACTAGTAGAGTGATGTTAATAATAAAGTCAAAGAGAAAAGGATTGAGACACACAAGATGCAAAGGAAGTTGATCAATTAACTTAGTTAGGGCAGAGGACAGATACCAGGGGAAGTAAATAGTGCAGACCATTATTATGGAGCAAAGTGTAAAGGAAGTAGCTGAAGGGTATGTAACATATTGGTCTCTTACAGTTTTCATTCTGTCAAATTGAAGATCATGAGCAGATCATCCAGTAGATATAATACATGTAATACATTTTCCCACATATATTAAACAATAGTATCTTTGATACCCAAATTTAATTTAAAATTGAGAAAAACTTTTCAGTTATTCAAGCTGAAAGTAATGTGTGAATAAAACTTTTCATTTTACCAAGTGCAGTTAAAAAGTTTCTTGGTTTAAATTTGCTATTCATTCTTTTTTGTAAGGCAGCCCAAAATACTGTAAAAGGTAAGTATAAATTACTAAAGATGGATTAACCTATAGAAATAGCTATCGCACATAGTTTAATTCTCTGCAATTACATTGCCTATATGGAATTATTCTGGAGTAACTGGATTTTTTTTCCTCCTCATTTAAGACAAAGTTTTTAATCTCTTTTTTAAAGCATTAAATTATACCCTCCAAGTGATGATGTACAGATTTAATTTAGACAATTTTCATAACTTCTAACAGTAAAGAGCATGTATTTCATTTATCTACATCTGGTCTTTCTTTAAAAATAAACAGTAAATTCAACTGAAATATATCAAGATAACGCCACAGTGGAGGATTTTGAGTTCACCCATGTGAAAATTTTTGAAATTTATAATTCCCACAGCAACTCTAACTCACAATAGCATCGCCAAGTACAACAAAGCTTGAATTTTGCATATTCAAAAATAAATCAAGCTGTAGTGCATCTGGAGTAATAATTCATTATCTGATAAGTTATATTTCAATCAAAATAATTTATTATTAAGAAAAAGGCTCAGAAATAATGCATTACTAAACTACACTGTGGAGTAAGGACACAAAAATTAAAAAATAAGGTTAAACACTAAAAAAAAGAAAAGTAGGTAAATCTTTTAAGAGATGGAAAATCTTTAAAAATGTTTCTCTTCTTGACAATAATAATCATTAGTGCACTATTAGTGCATTATTAATGCAGATTACAGAGACTACCCATTTGTTTTTATGAAGTGTGTCTAATAAGCACTTAAGTAGATAAACTGGACTGATTCAACAATCAATTACAACCCAGTTCATTTCTTAGGAGGTCAGAATGATGGAACATGAACTTGGGCGAGTTTGTTACTTTTTTCACAGCCTTAGCATCACGGGTCAGGCATCAGGTCACTGAGGAATCAGTGTCACGTCAAGCACATGTATTATCATCATTCTCCCTCCATCTCTATATGTGGGAGAGGACTCTTGCATGGAGTCTCTCTAATCAGGTGTGTGTAGCACCTGTTTCTAGCAAGAGACTATCTCCAGCAGTAGCTCATCGTTACTACCCACAAATACCAAATGCATAAAAGTGAAGCTGAAACTTCTCCACTGGAAACAATGGTTCCAAGACTCTCTAAGGGGATTTTTTATCAGATCTAGGAGAATAAATTAAATATGAAAATATTCAAACTCACAAAGTAAATTAAATCTATAATAAGACTCAACTTTGTGTGACACAGTTAACAAAAATTTTGAAGTCAAACATCCTGTGTTAGCCAACTTATGGCAGTGTTGGTGAAACTGAGTGCCCCTCCCCCACCCTTGGGGGCGTGGCAGTTAAAAACTGGGGGAGGAAGCAGCTGGGGGAGGATTTGCACAAGGAGAATCATGTGAAGCTGAGAGCTCAGAGGTTTTGGCACCTGGAGAAGGACACGGGAGCAGAGCCTTCAGAAGAGGAGAGAGTGGTGGACAGGTAAAGAGTTGCCCAAGTGACCAGACTAGGCTGAAGTTCCCTGGAAGAGTGAGTTGGTGGTAAGGAGTCATGGTGGCCACCATATGAGTGGCCAGTGTGGAGAGTGTGACGCCACAGCAAGGTGGCCTGGAAAGCTGGTACCCGGTGATGGCCAGGAATATGGAAAACCAATTTGTACATGAGAAAATGTAGAAGTTTGTAGCACCTTGAAGAAGCAGAGCAGCTGGGGATACTGGAGAGAGAGGAAGAAAAGAGAAGACACCAGAGAAAGACTGGACTTTGCAGAATGCCAACCTCTGAGATTTGGAGGGGCAAAGGAGCACCATCTTGGACTGTGTCTTTGGGACCTTTGGGACTGAGAATGGTCACTGGGGTAAGATAATTGCCACTGTGGCTTTAAGGACTTTTTGTTCTCCCTGTTGAACTCCCTTGTTAATAAAATCCCTTTTTAAACTGCATTTTGAGTGGCAACTGCTACACGTGGATGATACGGACCTGAGGCTCGTAAGTTGGAGGCTTTCCCCTCCTTTTCGACCTAATTTCATTGGCATGGGTGCCAACTGGGGTCACTATCCTAAAGGCCATTTGACTACATGTATCAAAAGACTTTGAATTTTCACCCTAGGAATATGTTATGAATAAATGGACAGACTTGAGAAAATAAAGTCCAAGGATCCACATTCTCTGCAAAGTAATCAAAGCCATCAAAATGTTCAATTATTTCAAAATATAAAGAAGTAGGCATGATACAGCGTAACTCGGCTTGATGGGCAGCTGGGACCTCTGGAAGTGATGTAGTAAAAAATTGTATTGGGTGCCATACTGTCCTGGTGGACTGGGTCTGAAAGACCTGTGAGAAGAAACGAGAAGCCTGCATTTGGGACTTTTGGACTAAATGGTAACTGGGGTAAAATACTGGCCACTTGTGGCATTAAAGAGGCTGTTGGTTAGGGGCTTCTGCCCTATTTGCTCCAGATATTGGGTATGAACCATAAGGAGGACATATTTACAGCTACTGTTATGTACAAAAAGGCTACTTGCAAAACACCATTTAGAAATTTAGCTTAAGCTTTCTTTAGATATAAAATTATAAATATGAGCAACTGCACGCCTGTGTGCATGTATGTAAAAATAAAAACACTGACATGAAATACATCAAACTTTTAATACTTTACATGTAGCTGCTGATATTTTAAGACATTTCACTTTCTTCGTACTTTTCTGTACTGTCAGAAGTTTTGGAATAAGTGCAAACATCTAAATCATAGGCAATGAAGATGTGAGTAGAAGAAAGGAAAAGAAGCTTGATTCCATCTCATCCTAGTCTCTGACATTTTCTCTAAAACAACATATCTATGCCCTATTCTGGATAGGTTGTGACTTCCTAAGAATTCATCGACACAATCAGCAACACTTGGACAGAAAATTTCTTAATGTATCCAGCAGGTGGCTTGAATTCAGGATTTCCACTAAATGTTATCTACCCTACACCTGGAGGTATTTTCAACAGTAGTGTGAAATGCACCTGGAAGTACTTTTAACAGTAGTGTTAGATGCACCTGGAGATACCTTCAACAGTGTTAAATGAATGAGCAAAGATGAAAAAAACACTGGGTTGTAACAGTTATTTACCTCTATCACTCTCATTTTTATTTGAGATAAGACATTTAAAAATCATGTGGGAAATCTATGGTCAGTTGGTTAAAGGGTAAGACATTTAAAATACTCCATTTATTATCAGCTGATAATCTGGCTTAAAATCAAACAGAATTTAAGAACTCTTAAGGGCAGTCCTTAAAATCCTTAAAAAATGTCAAGAGGTCTTCTTATCAAACAGTCCTACAGACACAGATAAGAACAACAGAACCTCAGGTTCAAAGAATTGAAAGTCAAGATTTGAATACAAGCAGGAAAATAATCATTATAAATCAGCATAAATCACTGTTTTGAGTTCAACAAACAAGCAAAGTGTAGCATGGGGGTACAGAGTAAGTGCCTCTAAGATGCAGGGAAGACTGACCAGGTGTAACTACTAAGCTGATAAAGTCCATGGATTAGAGGGTTAAGAAGGCTTTATATGTTACCCTTCCAGGTAGGAAGATAAAGTAATCATGGGGTCAAAGAGAATTCTCCATCAATAGGCCTTTCTAATTAGATTCTAATAGCATTCAATGCTCCATTCAAAAGTGTTGATTACCTTCTTTAATGTAGGCATTGTGCTAAGTGAGGAAGAAACTGTTTCTGCCCTTAAGGCATATAAAAGACAGTCATCAATAGTGAATTTTAATTATGTGATCACTACTGGTGTAAGAGTGAATATTAGGGCCTAGCTGTGCTAGTGACTAGGAGACATAATCTAATTTTGAGGCCCTGAGGGAAAACTCCTTAGAGGAAATGATATTTAAACTGAATTTTTTAAAAGGGGGGTAGCCTATGCAAAAAAAAAAAAAAAAAAAAAAAACTATAGAAGCAAAAAGAGAATGAGGAAATGAGTGGTTTTATTTGTGGGTTTGTCTGCCTCTTCCTTTTTTCAGACAGAAAGGGGCCAAGGGACAAATGAGTGAAAATTATATAAGTCATGGAACAGATGCTTCTAGAGCACAAAGAGGAATCTTCAGCATTAGCCACAGACAGCTCTCCAAAGGAGTCTGAATGAAGAAAAGGTGATCACAAACACAGGGATATAGGCACCTAATAAGAAAAAAAGAGCTGGCACCAAGGAGTTACTGATTTTTAGGTGAATTTAGATACAAAGGTAAGAAGGTGGAAAAAGAAAAGAGAAAGGAGGTCGAGAACACTTGGTATGGAAAACAGAAAGGAGAGCTTGTAGGGTAAATGAGTTAATCAAGCTTTCCTGTGGCCCCAGCCTCTGTGGCTGCCACCTGCAGCCTTGGTCATGTTGATGCACAAGGCACTAGGCAGTGTGTGCGCGGGACGCACACCTGGAATTATGGATACTGAGGCTCAATGAGTACAGGTGTGCACAAGTGAACGGGTGCACACCTAAGCTTGCAAGCAGGATAAAAGTAGCAACAGCAGTGGCACCAACAATGATGACTACGAGCAATACAGTGAGCAGCACAACCACAGAAGAGGCAACAGAGTCCAGAGAAAGAGCATAAATATTTGTGGGGGGGCAGGGAGTCTAGGGTGTCAGGTTGTCAGCCTGCTTCCCTGCCCAGCAAATTCCTGCCTCTTAACATGCCAGCCTCCCTACCTGGTGTGCCTGTGTACCTGGTGCCCTGAGAGAGCATCAAAGCCTGTAAATTCAATCCAGGGCTCCAGGACTCTCCTCATCTGTCTGGATCGAACGTCCCTGCTCTGTATGTGAGCTGGCCGTACAGAGCTGAACAGGGAAACAGGCAGAGCTTGTCCCTGAATATTCAACTTTCTTTCAACGGTTTATGTAGTACCTGTTATGTGAGGACTCGGCTGAGGCTGGAGATTATACATTTAGGGACATTCACTGTCACTATTGAGTTTCTATCTGCAGAAATGTTCAGAAGCCTGGGCACAGGAGATTAAGAAGATTCTGCAGGGCACGTCTTTCTAAAAAGGGTCATAGCAGGCCTCTCCCAGTCCTTGTGAACCTGGGAGAGTCTGTTACCATTAAAGAACATAGACTACATTAAATGAGAATCAATGAAGGACCTACAAGCTTTCTGTCCTTCGTCTTTTTGGAAGAACCAAGCATTGCTCTCCTTTTTATGACCAAGAACATAGCTTGGCTGATATCATGGAGGTATAGGTGATCATGTCCTCTATCTGGGTTTGTCTTTATCCTGAGCATAAAGACAAGGTTGCTCCTTTGTTTTTGAAGCTACCTTCCCCCCTTGACATCCCATTTCTCTAAACACAAGGTAAGTATCGCTGACCCATTCCATTTTTCTTTAGAATTAACAAGCATGATAATACTCCAAACCAATGTTACTCAATTTTGGCTTTTTCTCCTATGAATCTGTGTGATGTTAACCAGTCTGCCCATCCAACCTCAGAACGCACAGAGGGTGAGAGGATTTTCCCCTGCAGTAGATACATCTCCCCAACAGTAAACACATCTTTACATGTAGTTTAGCCAAATGGATCTTACTGAAAGATAAAAGGAAAAGGAAGTTGAGGGGATGATGGCAAATGAGTCTTTGAAATGATGAAGCATGGCTAAAAAGGGAAGGGGTAAAATTAGGAGGAAGTTAATAGAAAGCAAATGGGCCATGAGAGCTCAATGAGGTGGTAGTAATAGCATGAGAGCAAGGAGGGAGCTGCTGTCAAAGTGAAGCATGTGGGGCAAGAGAAAAAAGTTAAAGCAGGTTAGGAGCTCACATGTCCCAGCATGAGGCTATGGGGGAAAAGGGGGTACAGTCCTGAGGATATGAAACCGTGTCAAGGCAGTCAAAGCATTAAAGTGCCTTTGGACATTGAATAGGTCATCACTGTGGATCCTGAAGTCACTCTTGGGCTGGGTGCCTGTAGGGTGACTGGAAGATGACAAACCAGGTGCCCAAGTGAGAGCAATGCCCAGAAATTTAGCACAGATTCACAGAGGGAAGCGAAGGCGGTATACCAAACAGTCTGAGTTGTACAAGTGCAGGATGGAAAGGTATCTCTTCCTTGCTCCATACCTCCTTCATGTGGCTACTCCAACTTTTGCCAACCTTCCTAATCTCTATTTCTCTACCTTCTTTCAGAAAGAAGAAGTCACCAAGGAGGACTCTTTTCATCTTGCCATCACACATAATTCACTGCTCCCATAATTCACTGTTAGAAGCCTAAAAACAGACTTCTGAGAAGGCTGCAAAGAGAAGGCTTTAGGAAAGGTCCAAGCTGATGATCCAGAAACCAAGGAATCTAAATTAGCAACCTCAGGCTAGAACGATGTTTCCAAAAGAATCTTCTAGCAGAAAACACACCATGTACATCGTGTGGCAAAACTTCAGTTATCTATCTCTCTCCAGTAGATAAATAGTAGATTGATAAATCCATCCAGCAGATGGATTCCATGAACCTTCCTACCAATAAGGTAATGACTACAGTCACACCACCCTGAAGGCGCCTGATCTCATCTACCAAATGAGGTAAGAGTAAAGAGACAGATTAGTCTCCAGGAACTTTTCTAAGTGTTAAGAAATTGCAATGTTGTCCTGTTCTTAGAAAATAAAACAGGTCTAGTTATGCTCTGTAATACTCCTCTTGCTCTCTTACAGTTGAGTAAGACTATGAGTACAAGATGTATAAAAAGTGATGTATGTTGCTTCTAGGATGAGATAAAGAAAGGGTCATACAGAATGCCTTCCTTTCCCTGAGGAAGTGTTTCCCGATAAGACACAAACAAGATGGAGGCTCTTCAATATGACTCCTTAATGGACTATAGGGACCTCTTACCAGCCAAAGATGAATACAGAGAAAAAAGACAAACTTTAACAAAAATAAGTGGCTCCAGTTTCAGAATATTTGGTCGTTGCAGCATTTTAGGTTATACTCACTAAAAGTACATAACCTACTGTGTTGGCTAAGAAAATCACAAGCTGTGAGAGATGACAAAAGTAGATAGGGTAGAAATTCAAGAATAGCATGGTCATTTGAAGCAGTGCAGTCCAGGTCCCTGGAAAGGCACACCTCAGATAACTAGCAGATTCATGAATCTCTTCTCCAGAAGACCAGAGATCAAAACAGTAGCTTAAGAACGCAGAAAGATAACAGCGTATAGCCTGAAGTACACATCAAGAAAAACAATTTTTATTTAAGCATCTACCCAAGGTCACCCATTCTTTTGGCCTGAACAAGACCGCAATTCTTTATACGACATCTGGACAAGATCAAGTACACTAGTGGAGTACTTCTAACTGGAGTGCCCTGGGTCATAATAACATGGCAAGACATTCCTAATTTTCTTAAAAGACAACGCTATGTATTAAAAGGAATAAAATGCATGAAACTAGCATATCACTTATCATCTATAAGGGGTTATCTTCCAGCAAAAAATTTAAATTCTACTTCAAGAGTACTTGAGGAGGCAAGCTAAAATTAACTTCTAGGCATTATATAAACATTAATTGAAAACGCTCATAATTACACCTAATAGAGATGAAAATTATCTGATTTGTAATTCCTACCATTATTGGTTTAAAATATTAATAAATACTTCATGTTAGATATGTGGGCTTTAAAAGCACATGGGTAATATAAGTTCAAATGCACTGTAGAGTATAGAAAAAAAATTTACATATCATTAGCTCTGCCATTTGCACTGGACTGGGGTAGTTCATTGTGACATATTCGGATCTGCTTCCCAAGGAATATATCTTCTTTGAGGCCTCTGTCTGTGAAGACTGCTTACCACATGTGGAATGCCGTTCACAGACCAGACCAGCTCATGCTGTTGAGATGGAGCACACTCCATCTTGCCTTAATTGCCTCGGTAAACTGGAGACAAAATCAAGCATTGAGATCCTCTGAAGATGTGATGGCGCCTGCCCCCCCAAAAAATATTTACCTATGGAAATCCCTCTTAACAGAGATAGCAGCCACCTGTGAGCTATCCTCCCCTCCCCCCTCTCCCCAATTACCTCTCAGGAATTAATATGTTAACCAATTTTATTACCCCTCACCATTTGCCTTCCTTTGAAATGCATCCTGAATTATACCTGTCTGAACCACTTTTATCCTTTGTCAGAAACCTTTCTAAGGACTTGTGGAGTCATTAAAATTTGCTGGATGATGCACACTTTCATTCAGCCCCAGCCTCTATGGTTGTGTTCATCTCTCTCATCTGTCCTCTCTTGTACTTACGTTCAGCTCTCAACAACCACAATCTTTGGCGTTCTTAGCAAAATATCAAAATATCAGCAAAAATGCTGATATTGCTAAGTCTGCCCTTGTGAACACTCAAATAAGAATTGTATTTTGCTCGTACTGCAGATGCTGTGCATCAATCAGGGTGAACAACACTCACACAGCACATTAATTTGCTTAAGATCAGTCCAACTGTTTCCCAGGTTTTCCAAGGCCAAACAGAAAAATAAACTATTGAAATGGAAGTGGAAAACTCTTTGGTGGGCTTGTGCTTCCCACATCAACATCTATTCCCTTTTTAAAAAAATGTTTCTACTATTCATTACCCTATCATAAAGATATTCCTCAGAGTAGCTATTTGGGGAAAAGTTCATTTAACCCCTGACTCCAGCAATGAAACATGGAATTTAGACCTAAAATAATCAGTTTCATCTCTTTGAATATGGAAGAGGAAAAACCACTGGAATTGTCTGCAGTTGCTTGCAATCCCATGAGAAAAGGATGTTAGGCTAGCTGACAAGGATAGATTGTGAGAGTCTATTTTTGAAAAGAAACCAAGTCTTTGAGGACATTATTAAACCCTGAACCAATCAACCCGGAAACCCAATTTACCACTGAATCTAGAGTTAGATAAACAAGAAAATCTTCTTTTATTTAAGTCAATCTGACTTAAATTCTCATTATTCTCATTAGCAAACAAAGGCATCCCGACATACCCATATGCCTTAAAGACCCCATTTTCATGTGATTCTCCACATCTGAAGAGCGATTTTTCAGAAATCCCCTTGACTTAATTTTATCCCCATTCTCTAATCAAATACAAATATGTTTAAACCACAAACAAAGGGAATGATCAAGAATATCCTAAGATTTGAAAAAAAGGAGATAAGTAGTCTAGGGTAATTGCTTAAAGCAGAACTGCTTAAGCAACAGATACCTCTACTGGATGAAACCAAAGCCACCAAAAGTACCCTGATAGCAAGAACACTGCTTATAAAGAGACCTCTCCCACACCCTGTTTTTGGGAAAGGGACAGGATCAGGAATAGAAACATATGCCATTTGTGACACCAAGCCCTCTGGCTTTCAAAGTAGCCATGCTGACATAATCACTTTTAAAAGTCCATACTATAAATAGTGTGATAAAATGAGCCCTGAAAATCACTCTTAACATCGAGTCACAAATAACAGTAGGTTATCCCTAAATACACTGTTATAAGGCTTCTGAAAGGCTCACGTGATTCAAGCAGAAGTTGGATGCTAGTTCTCTGTCAATACATCATTTAAGTACTTTATTATTACTTTTATGATACTTAAGTTAGAGAGGATATATTAAAGCATACAAAAATTTAGTTTTTGCTGGGCACGGTGGCTCGTGCCTCTAAGCTTTAGCCTATGAAGCGGCCGGGCTAGGGATCGTGGTTCGAGTCCCGCCTGGGGCCTGTAGCGAGACCTAGTTCCAAAAAAATAGCTGGGCGTCATGGTGCGTGCCTGTAATCCTAGCTACCTGGGAAGCTGAGGCTGGGAATTGCTTGAGTCTGTGGTACCCCGGGCAACAAGAGCCTGCGATTCCACCAGCAAATAGCGAGACCTAGTCTCAAAAAAAAAAAAAAAAAAAAATTGAGTTTTTATTCATTGCTATTTTCAGTATCATATTTTTAGCCCATAATTTTCCTGTTAGTTCATTGTCACCTTTATAGATTTTTATCTGAGAGTACATGTCATACTATTATTTCTTATAACCAGCCCAAAACATCAAAATTTCTGCATTACCTGGCACTGACGGAAGTCTACTAATTCCAGCACTACTGTTTTCCTATTTTAAGGAACACAATGCCAAATGGAGAAGGAATCAGGGAGATTAATTCTCCTCCTTTCCTTAATCACTTAAGAAGTAGGGTCTTCTTTTCACACCCAGAGAAAACCAAGCAAGCATTACACACAGATTTATTTTTTTCACTTGCTCAGACAAATAAAAAGTAAGAATTTTCAGGCTGTTAGTCAAAAATTTTCAGTCATTTTTAGTGAACTTCAAGAACCAACTAGCTAAAAATGTCACCTAAGCTAGAAAAACCTTCACCAGCCTCTTTAGGAAATCGTGAACATTTTTATAGGCAAAGGTCTAAATTCAAGTCCTTAAGAGTTAACATTTTGATTCAAACTGTGGATTAATGTATGTTTCTTTAATGCTAATTAAATAATATGAATATTAGAGACTTTCTTTTTGAAGCTATCTACTTAGCAATATTTTCAAAAGTAACATGAGGTTAAAATTACTCTCATGAAAATAAAACCAATGTAACTTTATGGAAGAAGTAATGTGTAGGAAGTCTGTTCTGGTTTGCTATTCTAACATTTATTTTGTTGTAAAACTGAAGAGTTCATATAACATTGATTATAACAAAAAATATTAAGTCACTTTGTGCATCTCTTTGAGTAGAATTTTTAGAGTAGTTCTAATTTTAGGAAGGATAAATAACTGCGTCAGTTATAGCAGTCAAGTATTGCTGAGACTGGTAATATATCCCTACACAATTACTCATATGACAATGGGGATTTTAAAAATAAAATACAAAACCATAGTATAATAAGGACACAAGTTACTCTAATCATTCATCTTTGTATTTCCAATTATGGCACTTCATACAGTACATTCATTATGGTTGGTAGTCAACAAATATTTGTAAAATGAATGAATAAGGCATGAAAGATGAGAAAATGATAAACAGCTTCTCTGTCTCCCGGGAGTTCAATGTACTACTTTCTTTTAAATTTAATTAATCCTCAACGTCCTTGTAAAATAGCCAAAGGGAAAATGTACTTACAGTACAGCTGAAAATGACAGAATCCTGAGAAGGGTCAAACAGTTTTCTCAAAATAACGAAAACATCATACCCTAGCTAGGACCCACATATTTATATCATTTCTGAGGTGGACAGCTTTCCATTTGAGCCCCCAGCGGCTTTAACCACAGGGGCTCTGCTCAGTCATCTCTTTAAGACAGATCCCTGGGCTTTTCAAGTTTGGTTAAGTTTTGCTGCTAATTCACTTTCCCTACCATTCCATTACTTTTAAATTTTCTTATCAATGGCTCCCCTCCTAATCCACCAATACTGGGATCAAGTTTTTTTCAGCTCCACCCTGATTTCTATTTGCCTTCCCCAAACATACACACTTATCAGACCATTTGCTCCCATATTTGTTCAGGGAGACAAAACCATCACCGAAGTATATTAAGAGGTTACAGAAAAAAACAGTTTAATGACACTTGAAAGTATCATGATTATCCTATGTTCACCTCTGGTTCTCAGCTAAGCAATTAGCAGGATATAAATACATCCTATATTCACTATTCATGAGGATGCTACATATGAATTGAAGTCTGACACAACATTTACATGACCTAATTTTGAAATTTTAAAATAGTATAGGGCCTCTAGGCTTAATTTTATAAGTGAAAGATTAAAGAGATACAAGCAAGCATAGATTATCTTTCTGTTCTGTGGGACACTGGCATTTTTTTTTTTTCACTTGAAACACCTAATTATTTAAAATGCCAAACTTCTACATTTCCACTGCAACAATGTAGTTATCACATGGTATACCATTTCTGTACTTTTTCTCCAATAAGTAGAATTAATATTAACACATGAATGGAAAATGTTAAGTAACTATAAATAAGTCCAAGTGATTCCATTAAAATTTTGATTTCCAAAATGTGAGTTTCATATTCTTGGTAGAAAATCTTTTTACTCATATTTAAATGCAGCAAAGAATTTACAAGCAAAAGAAGTAGCATCAAATGTTAGTCAGTCACCCCATTGCCCCCATCCCATTTATTCAGCTATGCTCATCTCAGGTCTAGGATTCTCCATTCAGAAGTAGAGGAGGAAGGGATTCTCAGGTAAACAAGTTTTTAATGGCAGGATCTTGATCAGGCAGCAAAATTCTAATGCTCCATCCACCTGTCATCTGCCAATGAGGAATGATACTCTTTGCAACATTTATACTGCTTAGTAGTCAAAGCTCTAAGTCAGAGGAGGTGAAATAAAAATAACTATAAAATTAAGGCTTTAAACAGTAAAATATATGACAAGGCCATGTCCCTAAGTTCTCTCTGGTCCTTAAATAAAGTTAATGATATTTTAGACAAGATTCCAAAGCTTGTTTTTGTTTTGTTTTGTTTTAAGCTTTCAATCACATCGTATTATTAAAAAAAAGTGGGACATAAACATTGCAGAAGACAGAAAGACAGCAGGGAGGACCAGACTTGGACTGTTCCATAATTGGGTTATGGGAACCAATGGCATGGCTCCCCCTTACTATCACACTAAATAGTTGCCTTTTTTACTCAGTCCTTCCAACTCTCAGGAGTAAAGAACTTGAGCTGAAAGAAACTCGATACTAATATATGTAGTCTCCTCTACAAGTTCAAAGCAAGAGCAATTTTATCTTATTTTAGAGCTGTTTTAATTTTATATTACATTTTATAGTAATATTTATATTTAGAGCTGTAAGAATAATGGATTTGTAGGCTTACTGTTATGGATGATATCAAAGAGGAATGTTTTCTCTCAGATTCCCAAGCAAGAATCATTCCCAAGATCTAAAAAATACTTAAAAGTGACCATCCACAGCCAGGATGATTACATGACCCTACAGACCTTTCAGAATGAAAGAACTGGTTTAGACACAAACATTTAATTCTAACCCCCTAGTCCTCTCCACCAAAGTCTGCAGATATTGGGAACCAAATTTCAGTTGGTATTTTACTAAAACAATTTTTTTTTTAATGAAACTAGACTTGTCTGAGTCATTAAATGATTGGTCTTTAAAATTCTGAGTATTATTTTCAAACGAAATCAAGCAGATTCATGATAATTTTAATACTGATGGTGACAGGTTAAAAAGAAGCTAAGATTTACTTTTGTCCTATTACTTGGGAAATTATGTAAATGTAGGGAGACTAAAAGTCTGTCTTGAATTCACGAAAAAATATAAAATTCAACACTTTGTAAAATTTCAACTATGTGCAAAAGTTCCAAAGCATTTAAGGTACTCATGTACCTTTCCAAGTAAGGCAGTACCAAGAACAGTTTTTGCTTGTCTTTTTCAATGGCAATGAACTACTTTATGAAAATTGGGCATGCCCTCAGTTCCTAAACAAAGTATATAGTCTAATGAAGCTGTACCGGATAGAGCAAAAGATTACTTTTTCACTTAAATCTGATTCTCTAATCCGTCCTCTTACCACATGGTTCCCAACAATACTTAGGAGCAAATCCTTAAAGGGGAATGACTGGGTGACTGGCATATGGAAAGCACAGGAAAGTGAAATATTGTATGAGACTGTAAAGTTTATCTTTATTGCATGTACATGATCAACAGACTCAAAAGTTTGGGCAGAGGGAAGTAACTTTATTTACTGGCTGATAGATATCATTGGCATTTCATTAAAATAATTGATTTCTCATAGGCTTTCATTGTAATAATAGTTGGTGCATAAAAACTGGAAATTTCTGTGTACATCTATAGTATATATTGTGACTAGAATGCCCAGATAGAGACAAACAGGCAAACAGAGGGAAGGAGCACTAAGGACACAGATAACTTACAAATGATCTCCATGCATATTCATACTTCCTGTTTCTCGTGTTGCCTGTTGAAGCAATTCCAACAGCCGTGAGAGTCAAAGTAAAAAAAGGAAACCATCAGACACAGAGAACATGCCAGGTATGAGAAGTGGTAAGCAATAAAGGGTACTAACCCAGGATACTGAAAAATGTCTAGTCCCAAAACAGAACCTGAAAGATTTGCCCTTTATTTCACCACCTAAAACTGATTTAAATAAGCAAATACTTTAATTATTGAACTTTCTGGATCAAAAAATTAATGTCTCTGAAATATAAAGAAACCTTTGACCACAATGTAGAAGGAAGTTATGACATTTATGTGCCAATGTCAGCCAAAGTGAGAAGCCCTCAAGAGAACAGTTTACCTCATTTGATTGTTGTCCCTCTGTCAACAGCATTGGAATCACCAACTTGCCTACTGAGATAAAACTCTAAAGAGAGTTGTGACATGTCAGAAAAATCAATAGAACACCCCAGAACTAAGAGAACACATGAAGACACTCTAAAAAAAGACAAAGGCTGGCACACTCATGCCAGTTAACAAAGAAGAGGCCCTAAAACAGGCTTTAGTTGACTTTCTAGAACAAACAGTCAATTTTCAGTATCCTATTTCAATTTAGTTGACTTTCTAGAACAAATAGTCAATTTTCAGTATCCTATTTCAATTTAAAAAGGGGGAACACAAAAAAAATTTTAAAAGGGGGGAAACAAGGTTAAGAAAACAAAACACCACCTAGAAATATAAACAAAACCCTATAAATTTTCAAATAAAAAAAGAAACCTAACACTTCCCAAGTTACAGACACCTACCGCATGGGTAGCAGCATCATGGAATGCTGTGGGGATCTGCTAGTGGCCAAAGGGGAACACACATTTTAGATTTGGACTTGGTGAAACTGAAAAAGTATTATGCTATTACGTGAGTGGATACTATTGCTACTTTTTGAGTTTTCTGTACATTTTATGTAGTTTTCATTAGAAGTTGTCATGAGGATGCATCTTGCAAATGAACCTTTTAAGTCAAGATTATTTTTTTTTGTAAGTAAGTCAGAGCAGTTGTCCTAACACAAGAGGGGGAGCCATTTTCTTTTTTCCTCCTTATTCAGCTTGTTTAGATTCCAGATTCCAGGAACTAGAGTTGGCCTAGTGCTACAAATCATGACAGCAAGCACTACCTTCTCTTTCGGGACCTGTGCTAGACACAGGCAACCTCTGTGTGCAAAAGGGTTCGTTCAGGCTTTGGTGGATCAAACCCTGCACATTCCCAAGAAAGGGCTGTCTTCAAAAATATGGACCCTTGGCAGTTGCTAGGAAATCAAATTCAAGCTCCTGGAATATCCTGCTTGACAAGAATGTTTTACGTATGTGAGTTGTGATGAACACCGGTTTTGCTCTGAATGGCTAGAATCTGAGGAGCTGCGGCCAGTCACACAGGTGCCTGTCATCTTATAAAAACTTGGACACCAAGGTTCAGGTGAGTTTCCCTGGCTGGCAACATCTGGCATAGCTGTCACACACCTTTGCTGGGAAATTAAGTGTATCCATGTGACTCCACTGATAAGACACTTAAAAACTTGTTCCTGGTTTCTCCTGAACTTTTCCCAATGAACCTTGGGGCTTTACTGATTTTAATCTCTGTCCTCTGTTACAGTAAAATGTTTGTGTGAGTTTAACAGCTTTCTGAGTGCAGCGATTTTTTTTACCAAGACTGAGTAGTCTTCAGAATTCCCTACCTAGAATACTTTCTAGTTCGTCCTGAAAATCTTGCAGTGTTACCACCACTTTATAGATAATAAAATCAAGACACGGGGGAAATGATGTCATCTGGCTAGTTAAAAGGAATGTACATCAACCTATCCATTCTGCTACACCATGCTGTAATGTTTTGGGTTTTAAACAATCTTATAAACTTAACCAGCATTTCCTTAGAAAAATATAAAATGCAATTACATAAACCCTGAAAAAATACTTAGACTAAAATTATCTGTAAAAACAGTCCAATTCATATTAAGAATTTTACATATGTCTGTGGTGGTTCTAAATGCAGCGATGTGTGAGAAATCACTCTAACTGTAAGGTGTTCCATGTCTACCTCCTCAGCCCCTGCAAAATATGTACAAGGCAACTTGATTCTCAATGTTTCCTATTTTTGAGAACCACATGTGCATGTGCTAAATAGGAAGTAACAGATTATTATATTGTTTGCAGATGTATTTTATATTTTTATGTACTGTATACCTTTGAGTGTCTAGAGAAATTTTTTAATGCATTCTAATTTTTATATACTTTAAATGTTTATGCAAATGTATGTGCATGTATTTGCAATGTATGTTCAAGAAAGAGACAGTTTTTAGATGTTTTGATTTAAGCTCAGTATTTAGCCTCAGAATTGTCGCCTGTTAACACCGACTCTTACTTGGTTTTGAGAAGTGAAAACACGTTATTAAAGATTATATTTCTATGTTGACTAGAAATCAAGAGGCACAGAGTTTTTGTGATTGTTATTACTACTTCTTGCCATACTAAATAATTACTATTTAATGTAGATTTACAATCTGTGTTTCTAAGTTAAATTTTTCTTTATGAAATTAGTTACATGTTAAAACCATAAGTTATACATTTTAGTGGATATTTTTTAACTCTTTTACAGATGTATATGGCTGTGTATGTAAAAAGAAGTTCTGAAACTTTCAACATACTAGAATACTTACCTAGAAACTGAAAAACTCTTGGGAACCACCTGCTTTTTTTTCTTGTTATTTTTTCTAGCAGACCATTTTTTTAGTGCAGTTTTAGATTCATTGCAAATTCAAGTTGAATATAGAGACTGTCCACCCTATACACATAAATTCAGGTAATATCAACAACCTCCAGATAGTACATTTGTTATTAATGGTGAACTTACACTGACACATCATTATCACCCAGCCTGAATGTTTTCTCTTAGGGCTTACTCTGTGTTGTACATTCTGTGAATTTAGACAAATAGGTGACAAGTATCCACCATTACTGTATCATCATAATTTCCATGTCCTAAAAATTCTCTGCTCCCCTATTCATCCTTTCCCTGTCCCCAGGTCCTGGCAATCATCTTTTTATTGTTTCTGTTAACTCTGCCTTTTCTAGAACATCACCTCCTTGGAATCATACAGCTTTCAGATTGGTTTCTTCCATTTCTAATGAGGTTAAGTTCTCTCCATTCTTTTCATGGATTGATAGCTCATTCCTTTTTTAGCACTGAATTATTTTCCACTATCTAGACACACCAGTTTATTTATCCAATCACCTACTAAAGGACATCTTAGTTACTTCCAGGTTTTGGAAGTTTTAAATAAAGCTGCTAGCAACATCATGTGCAGATTTTTTGGGTGAACCTATGTTCATTTCCTTGGATAAATACCAACCAAGTTGTCTAACTGCTGGATCACATGCTAAGAGTTATATTTGTTTCTGTAAGAAACTGCCACACTGTCTTCCAAGCGGCTGTCCCTTTATTTTGAATTCCCACCATCAATAAATGAGCATTCCTGTAGCTACATAAACTCGTGAGGCTTTTGGTGTTTTCAGCGTTGGGGATTCAGGCCATCCTAATATGTCTGCAGTGGTAAGCACCTGCATTTTTGTTTAAAATAACATCCAAAATGTAACATTGCCCCAATATCAAATTGTGTTAGTATGACTTTGAAAAGCTAAGTTTGAAATCTTTCTGGGCCCACCACGTTTCATCATCATTTGGGAGCCAAATTCAGCCAAAAATATGCAATTCTCGTCAAAATCATTTAATTGTAACTCACTGAACTCACCACTCTATGCTAGTTTTCCCATAAGGTGGACTGTTTCAAAAAAAAATTAAGAATTTAGCTCACAGTGAATTACTCAAACTTAATCAACATTATTCTCTTAGTTAACTAAAAATGAATTTGACCCTTCAGTAAAAAAAAAAAATCATATCAAATGCTGTGGTGATAATAAAGTAATGACTGCTTTTCAGCTGGAGGGCCTAACTTTTTTTTTTTCCTTGCTGCATATCTAGCTGTGGTGCATTTTAATGAGAAATGATGACTGCATCAGCTTTTATCCATGAAGCAGATTTTAGCATTCTGCTAGGACTCTCACATGCCAATAGCTAAAATCTTATTCTTAAGAAGATCAATGACACAGATACATCGATTAATAAATGTATTACTACAATCACAAATTCATCGTTTTTGCATAATGACGTCCAAACCTAGAATTTACTAGATTCTCAGTATCCATTCCCCTGGTTTCCCTGAAGCACAAAAGCTACAGAGCATTCATGTAGGCATATGTCTGCTTTTAACATATATCATTTTTCATATATACCTGGTCCTAAGTGCACAAGAGGACACTTTAAAACAGAGGTTCCATTCTCCATTCTTGTGTTAGCAGGAGGAGTTGTGACTTCCTCAAATTTAATCTGTTACTGCCTAAAAGGGGGGAGGGTGTTTGCTTCCTGACTAACACTGAAAAAAATTTTGAGAAATGTTTAAAAACTCAGTAAATGTCTTAGTTGGTCACAGGGAAGAAAATGATTTTGCAAACTAGATGTCTTCTCATTGATTTTTTAAAATATAATTTATCAAATAAATGAAACTCTATAGCTATAGTCCAGATTTCCCTTGCCACAAATTTATCCAAAAGGCATACTCCATCAGAGACTGCTTAGGAAGCAGCAGCTCTATTGCAGCCTAAATGACAGAATTTAAGAGGACATAATGAGTACCTCCTGTTAACGCAAGATTATTATCTACCGCCAACACTTCCTTATGTGACTGACTTCTAATCATGTGCCATGGAGGACGCTCCTATCTTCAGGGCTTTGATGAATATGAATAATTGAGAGTGCTAATCACAAATGGATTCCACACAACCCAGGAAAGATCAAGAGACCTACAGAAAGAAATCCTCATGTAGAAAACTTAGTGCCATGGAATGTCAAATGCCTTAACTGAAGCTTTTGTTGTCATAAGCCAACTTCCACAAAAGTTACTGAGAATGCAGGACTCAATTTGAATTGGCAGTTTCCACTTCTATTAGAATGTTGTTTACTCAAAAACTATTTTTGTCTCCCCCACCCTGAAAAACTTTTTTAAGCAACAAGAATTGGAGTTTGCAAACGTGTTTCTACAAAACTACTGTGTCAACATGTACCAAATCTGTAATCAAGAAAGTGTGAAAAATCTGAAAATTTCACCCATCTCTCTGATCACATACAATGCATACTACTATATGAAAGGTTTTTTAAAAAATGAATGTTATTTTTTGTGACATATTTTTAATCTGACTTACTCAATTTTACACAACTCTATTCTTAATCTTATTTCTTTGCTCTCAACTTTTGGTTGACTGTTTTTCTTCAGTGAAGTGAAAGTTAAGCAAATGTAAAGGAATTACATTGGTCTCTGACTCAATTTTCTATTCAACTACAGTAAATATAAATAAGTGATTCTTGAATAGGAAACAACCTACACTTTGTTTTTGTTTCCTTTTTAACTAAGTGAAACATGAGTTTACAACACCTTCTATAATTTCACGTAAGTTCCCACCTCTTTAGAAGTATATTACCATACTGCACTCTCCACGTACAGTTGTTTTTTAAAAACAATGATGGAATCTCAAATTTTAACTACAACAGCACTTCAGAGCTGGTTGACAAAACCTAAGGCACTTTCAGGCCATGAGTAAGATCTTTTCGAATTCCATTTCAAAATCTTCAGAAAAAAAATCATCTTGGGGGAAGTCTGTTAGCAACTAGTTTTCTGCTAATTTTTGTATAAGGAAAACTTATGTGATGTGATGCACAAAGGTTTACGTGGATGTCTCTTTTTTAAATTTAATACCGAACAAACTGGCATCCTCATCTAGAGGATGTGCTGCAATAGTACCTCAGTAGCAACAAAACAACACCAGTTTCAAACAGGGATGTCACAGGTATTCAAATAATCACCACTCGAGATGCTGTTGTGGTTGTGATTATCTACAATGGGTAGAGGATAATCTATTTATAATCGCATGTCTTCCTTAGATTTATTTTGTCTTCTCAGTCTCATTTTGTTCTGCTCCTGCGTTCATTCTATTCTCTTCTTGAGCATTAATTTTCACAAGAGCTGCCACTTCTGATATGTAAAAAAAGATTAAATGAACTGGTCTTTGTGATAATAAAAAACATGATCTTGATATTGAAACCAAGCGTATTAAGTGACACAGATGTTATCAATCAATAAACCTTGAACAGCTGTGGATGCTTAATGTAGTAAATTAAGACAAACTGCTGCAGAGTGGAGGGACAAGAAAGTCAATACAGTAGTAAGTTGATATTCGGAAGCCTGAGAAATACAGATGAAAGGATGGAGAGGCTCTTGAACGTCAAGAATAGGGAGTTAATTTTGATATGGAGAAAACTGCGTTTGCATTTCAATTTCTAAGCAGGTGAATGTTATGATTAAATTCATGCTTAAAGAGTTTAGGTATGAAGGGTGGGTGTAAAGCTATTAATCAAGATTTTTAAGAACCTAGGTTAAAGTTTCTGGCCTATGTCAAAGTGATCAGGGTGGACAGCAAATACAGACATAGGGAGGCATGATGCCAACCATGATTTCAAACTAAGAGCAGTGGCATTTCAAAAGAGGTGAAAAGGAAGGTGGCATATATGAAGACTAACAAGTGGGCTCGTATCTGGCTCAAAAGATAACAATACTGATCAGGGAAGGCTGGGAGAAGGGTTTCTTTTAAAGAGAACATGATGTGTTGTTTTGCTAGGTTGGGCTGGGTTGATATATCTGATAGTTAAATGAGATGGCTACTCAGAAATCCTAAATTATGTCACAAAAAAACAGGCATGACACAGCTTATTAATAAGCACATATTTCCTACTAGGCTTTTCAGGGGACACATGGAAGCTGGTATTTCAGAAATTTGGATAATGAAAGAGAAAGATTACATGTGAATAACTTGATTAAAATCCCATCTACTTCAGTGACAGCTGTTTTAGAGTAAGATGTATCTACTGCAGCGTGCATCTATCCCAAAGCAAATCTGTGCAAAGAATTACAAATATTTTTAGGACTTAGGAAATTTCACTTAAATGCTTGATTTTTTTAAAATACTGCAGAGAAAAATGATGAGGAATTTAAATAGCTGGGCTTTATATTAGCATAAGGATTCCACAGCCAATGTACGTAACTTTCCAACTACTAATTTCCAACTCCATACCAGGTTCAGACACTTAGCATGCCAACCAGTAGATGTTCAGTACTGCCCCTGGCAGACATTCCACTAGCGATCCCTCCCCATCCCCAAACACACCCAACTATTCTAGTCACGCCAGCTCAACCAATATGCCGTAACCTTACACACACAGAGACTTACACTGCTTCTTTAGAACTCTGTCATCGAAACCACCCCAGCCCACTTTAGTTATTAAATGTGAAATAGCTGACAAATACCAACTTGTCTTTGTTATAAATATAAGATGTACAGTCAGCTAAAAGGATAGCTGGGACTGTGTTCAATAATTCCTAGTATTATCCATGAAATAAATGAAGTTTAAATTTTTTCCAACATGTAAGTTTCAATAAAGTTATACTTCTGTGAAATTGGTGTCTACTTTAGGTCAATGGTTTTAAAACTCAATTATAAAATCTTTTCAAAGAAAATTTTATACAGAACAGAAAAAAGCTCAAGCAGCTGTCATTTACAAAGGGACATGAAAGTCCAGATCGCACCCACTCACACAGCTTCCTTCACACTCCCTTCCATCTGGCACCTCAGTTTCTGAGGACAGTTCTCAGGGCTCCAAATAACACTTTTTAAAAATTCATTATTTGAACAATAAGTGAGATAATAAAATTATGGGGAGCAAGTCCCCATTGCCAAGAGGAACATGCAAATTTTTTATTTAAAAAATGATCATTCTCTTCATTCTGATACCTTAAGGTTTCAAAATAATTTCAAGACTTCCAGAGTGAACACATACTTCATAAAGGAAATGTGTTAGATGGGATTTCTTCTCCACTCTCCAACCCCTACCCCTTCATGCATGAACTTCCAGGAAAGTCAAAAGAAAGCAAATGTACTTTAGGAACCATGTAGACCAGCTCTTTCCAAGGTCTCCATGAATTAGAAACACTAAAAACTGTATTAACCAGAACACTATTGATGTTTTTAAAACTGAGTAACATACTTTTAGAGTCCAAACTCAAGTATGCCACAGTCCCCAAAACTCCCCATTACCCTAAACAATTATATTACCTGTTCCCTGAAAGCATCTGAACATGTGACCCAGAGAACAAGGCTTATAACTTGGATGGGGAACTTCCCTCTCTCTGGATTCATAAGAAATTCCTCTGCAAGTGACATCACTAGATTGAGGAGTTTTTAGCATTTGAATTATCTCTATACCTAGTCATTTCGGGTAAGAAACTGCTTCTCACCTGTCAGAAAACTATTTAACATTCATTGCATAATTTATTCAACATCTATTGAGCAAATTATCTGTACCAGGCAGTGTGGTAGGAGCTGAGGAAACCCAGCAAGGACAGATCCTGCCTCCAAAAAGTTTACCCTCAGATAAAGGACCAAGGGGACGAGAGCTGACAATTCAAGCTGACATGGTTTTACAAACTTCTAGCAGATTTACGCATGACAGGAGATGCGAGGAATGGATTTCCATGGGAAATCTGACTTAGCAAAGATCTCAACATGAAGGCTGACTAGGGGTAAGATGGGGAAGAGGTCAGAGAGTATAAAGCAGACTGATGGGTTGGTGTTCCTGGCAGCATGACAAAGGTGCAGAAGAAAAAGGAGGTGCTGTGCAGTTTGAGGGACTACTTGTAACACACCACAAAATATTGACGTGGACAAAATTTTTTTTAAAGGGGGATGGGAAAAGGTCACATGTCAAAAGATGGCCCATCAACCCATGACCACATGAGAGTGTCTATTCATACTAAAAAGGGTGTGCTATGCAGGCAACTTGAACAAACTGGCTTCCATTAAATTTTCGACTTATTAATAATTCTTAGTATAAAAAAATAGAATTCCTATCACATGGAATCACACCCCTTGACAAGAAAACTCCCGACTGAATAAGCATTTTTTTATTTTCACATTATTTCTAAAGGAAAAGATACCAATACTACATTTTGGGCTAAGGTCTCTTAAAAGAGTATTGTAGATCCTTTGGGTGCATGCATTTTACGTGCATATAGACACAAAAATTCTGAAAGAATAACTTCTCTTAAGTTGAAGGTATCATGTATTTATTTTCCTTATTTATCTGACTTTTTTAATGATAAACAATTCTTATTTATGCTTTTTAATACCTCAGTTCTAACATCATAGTGCTTTTTATGCTGAAAGCTCACAATCAGGGACTCTCATGAGATCCACAGTGAAGCTTCTGGGGCTCCACTTGCTCTCTTTGTATTCTGTTCACCTTGGTCGTAGGGGACTCAGTCTGCACTCCTATCCCCTGAGAAACTGCCAATATCCACTTCATCCTGTCTGTTCCTTCTGCTACTCACTGCCCATCCATGCACAAGTGAGATGAAGGACCTGAGCCCTAATCTCTGTGGTTTTTAAGGAGCGCAATACCAGTGAATAACGGAGAAAGAGCCTGATCACTGGAAGAAATGACTTGCACAGTCACACATTATGTACCATTGAAGTCCCTGACTTACATTCTAAGCATACCCCTAAATTGGGAGGCAGCTCTGAGTAGGAGACTATGGCAGGTCCTGAACCATAGGAGGCTGTGAAGTTATTCTAAAGGGTCTAGGAATCAGGCGTCACAGGGAATATTGCTAAAAAGAATAGAACACTGAACACTTCCTTTTCACTATTTCTCAATCAAAACATCATAGGACGGTAATTCTCAATCTCTGCATAATTTGGTAATGTTAAAGAGTGTGCATACTCAGAAAGCTAAGGAACATGCATGCTGAGGTATGAGAACATGCACTCTGAGCAGTGTGCAGAATAGTGTGACACGCAGCCCCATCAGTTAACTCGGTAATCTGAACATGTTTCTTAAAACTTTCTGTGACACTTTTCACTTCTAAAAAGTGAGAAATACAGTAATTCCATGTGAATTCAGTTTTTGGTTGACCATCTGCTCCCTGCTCCTGCTCCTGCTCCCTAAAACACCAAGAATAGCAAATGTTAACAAGCTCTTTGCCCCTCTGACTATCCCCAGACGAAAGGTCAATAAGTAGATGACTAGTCAGGTTGCAAACATCACCCTGGCATTTCCTCTTACGCACAAAAACATAAAAGATGCATCTGTAAACAAAAATCCGTGGGTCAACGTTGTCTACAGAAAAAAGTATAACTCATTCTTGGAAAGCATCAGAAAGGAAGTAGCATATTAAGTTTTATCTACAACTTGGAAATTATTCTTGAACTCTGTTATCAATGGTTTAGATGATATGGTAGTTAATAAAATTCAAGATAAAAATGCACCAACTCTCCAAACTTCCCACTTTAATGGTGAAATAAGTCTAGTCTACCTGAAATGACACTACTGAATATTGTAAATTGTCAAGCATATTCAATCAAAACAAAATATATTAAATTTTATTTTAGTTTTTAACATCTGATTAACACACCACACTGAGAAACACAGCATATATTTTACTCTAGCTAATGAAAAAATATTTTTATTTTCACAAGTTTTCTCTGCCATTAGGCACAAACCATAATGGGATTATATTAAAGGGGTTGCTATTACTATACTCAAACCAACTTTTATATATTGCATTGTAGGACAAGATTTTGAGAAGACAAAGCAATCATCAACTGTACACCAGTAATTTTTCTTCTTTAACAGGTCTGTTCCACATTAGGTAAAAAAGTTCCAAGTATTTCAGTCAGGGACAACAGAAAATACTATGCCTTAATAGCATTACATAGAAAAACATGTCATACTTTAAAAGAAAACTGATGCTATCTTGATTAGTTAATTATTCAACCCAACCTCCTGGCCTTGCTTCTGGAGACTTTCATTTCTCCTCCACCTCTTGCCATGCAATGCTACTGTGTAGTTTAGTTGGTGATAAGGGATCTTTGCTGCAGTACTGAACAGGCTTTAAAGATGAGGTTTTTGTCTTCACTGTACAGATAAGGAAACTTATGTCAAAGAACTTAAGTATATTATTAAAAATCATAAAGCTAGAAAAGGCCCCTCAGTCCTCTCACTAGTGAAACAGATAACTCCAGTAGGGGCATGAAGGATGTTTTCAATGGCATATTTAAAAATAATCCAAGAGGTTAAAAACCATATACAAACACCCTTAAGATACTAAGTGTATAAGTGGCATTCAGTAGAATCTTCTCAAATTATTCTTTTTATTTAGAATTTCAGAAATGATGGCACTACAGTAAATGAGGAAATACTATGATTTTATTCTCTTCCAGTACATTCATAGCCTAGCTATATTTTCCATTTTTTAAATAATGTTAACATGCCAATCCTGAGGGGTAGGCATACTACAGATAAGAAAACAGACAAATTTTAAAGTTTTTTTTTTTGAGATATTGATTACAACACAGATCCTAGACATTATTAAAGATTCACATTTATTCCAAGTTTTAAAAATATACAGAAGAAAAGTTCTTCCGTAATGTATATGTCCATAAGTGTTTCTATTAGCTAAAAGATATTCTGGAATGTGATCAAACAACATTGAATGTCAAGTCCTAAAAGCAAAGCTAAATCTCTGACAGTTCTCTTATGTGGCCACTGCTCTTTTAAACCACTATGTTCCCAAAGAGCTAAAAGACAGAAAATCTTAACAAGTGAAAAACAGCAAGACATATTTTAATGGCTGCCTTTCATTTTAACTGTCTATTTACAAAATTGGATTTGGAGTTCATTCACACTATGAACAATTTAGTACTCATATATGCAGTTCTCATTCCTCCTCCTCGAGGACGAAGTTAAGGCTCCAGCTACATGTAACTTCCAAATTCTTTCCTACCATGTGAAAACCAAAATACCACGCTTTAAGGGGAAAAAAAAAAGTATGGAGAACTGGCAGGCTGCTTGTTTGTGTCGACCAGAAAACGTGGATACGTGCAGCCAGGCTAATCATCCCTGGCGATCAGACTACTTTATGACATCCCTGTCTTTTATTCATTTCACTTCAAACCAGGCTTTGCATCCACTTGACTCTTATCAACCCCAAATGCTTGAAGAACAAGCAATTACCGTAAAACTGCTGGAACCCAAGAGTCTAAGAGTTCTACTCCTGCCTGTGGCGTGATTTGAGAAACATTTGAATCAAACGTATTCTTTTCCTCTCCGCTATTTAAAATCCAGGATTCCAAGCTTGGGCTGTGACTACCGGAGAGCAACCGGAGTCAAAAACAAAAACAAAAACAAAAACACCCGAACACGGAACACGCTCAGAACAAAGGAAACACAGGCGTGTGAACAGGAAATGAAGCAACTCTATACATATAAATACCTTTTGGGGCCGCCAACGTAGGTGAAAGTAAAGGTGGAGTCTGAGTATCTGAAATCTGAAACGGAAAGTCCTGTTAAAAGCTACCCCGGGAGTGGATTTTTAACCCAGAACCTGACTTGCCCCCCACCACCAAATCGGTGGCGCCCAGGGGAGGCCTGGCGGCAAAGGAGGGTGGTAGAGCCGCTAGGTCCCGGCTCCGCGCCAGCGGGAAGGCTGCGCACCCCGGGCTGGGTGCGGCGGGAGGCCGCCCCCCGCAACAAGTGCCGGGTGCTATGGCAACGGCGGGAATTTCCCAGTCGGGGCGGCCGGAAGCGGCCCCAGCCGAGCTCGAGGATAGGAAAGCACAAGCTGATCCCTCTCCCGGGGGAGCAAAATGGACGCAAGCGACCCCCAAACTGTGGGGTACCTCGGGAACCCCAGAAATCTCTTGTCTTTCCGGGGCAACGCACTGCCAGTTGAGGGGACTAGAGGGAGCTAGAGGGGCGGGAGACCGACCTGGCGCTGCCCCCCGAGGGCCTCCGCGCCCAGCGCAGACGGCCAGCGCGGCGCAGCGCAGCGGGCTCCATTCCCGGCCGCCGCCGCTCGGTCCATTGCGCAAAGCCCGCGGTCCCTCTCGCCCGGCTCGGCCGCCGCTGCTACCCCGGAGGCGGGCTCGCACGCTCCGGGTATCCACCGGGGGCTAAAATTACGGCGCACCGCCCCTCCGCTCCGGCTGCCCAGGTTCTGCCACCAAAGCTGGTGGCTGCCCAGAACTGGGGGGGTGGGGGGAGGGGACAAGGGGAGAGGCTGGCGCCCCCTCCCCCTTTTGGCTCCCGCTCTCATTGCAGCAGCTGTTGCCAAATGAACCCCGAACGGGGACGTGCAACCCACCCCGCACCCCACCCCCAGCCACACACGTCGTGGTCAGAAAGCTGGGAAGGAGGGGGCCACGGGCGGGCAGAGGAGGCTGGCGCTGGGTCCGAGGCTCCGGGAAGGCGAGAACTCACCTGCAAACAGGCAGTCCTTCTCGGCTCTGGACTTCTGGATCACAACGTCGATATCCTTCTGAATTCTCTCTTGCCTTGAACACATCCCCATTAAATAAATCCCTGGAAAAGAAGCAGCCGCTATTTCCACCCCACCCCACCCCCCTCGCACGCTTCCAGCTTTCGTAAATATTCAGTTAAAAATGAAAC